>BGPR01027452.1:0-17357 GCA_013235015.1 Araneus ventricosus
CTGTGCTTCGTTCGGTACGTATTACTCACCCAAGTATTGGTATCCATGGAAGACAAACGCAGCAACAGCAACAAACGACAAATACCAAGACAAAAACGCGGAAATGAAAAAGACAGCAAAAGAAATACCAACGCAAAAAAAACTATTTGCATTGCCTAAAGGCAATTACACATTACAACTGTCATCCCTTTTTTTTTGAAGTTTGTCAGATCGTAATGAAGGGGCGTCACTATGCTCAAGGACACACTGAAGGAGGAAACCGTCCCGTCAAACCACTGTCCTTGACGGGAAAATTCTGTGAGTGAGATACCGTCTTTGGGTGCAGAAAGGCATGAACTGCGCATGCAACGGAAACAGTTTTCATAACTAATAAAATTAACTATTTAACTCATTGTCACGAATCCGCCACTTATGCTTCGAGACCGCGGAGGACTGAGTGGAAGGGCTCGGCTTCGGGGCCGGAGTGTTCCGGGTTCGAAACCCGATTCCACTGAAGATCCGCCGTGTATTGGACCCGTTGAGCGTGAAATCATACGTAGAGAGGGCCGACGTCCTCCCTCTGGTGTGGTTCGGAAGTTTGGAGAGGGGATGCCAGCTCAGGTATCGTCCTCGTCATCTGACCGAGATTCAAAATGACGAGGTCCGTCCCAAAATAGCCCTCGTGTTGCTTCAAAAGGGGAAGTTAAGATAACTGAAACTAGAACGAAATCCTCCATTGCTTCAAAGTATTGTTACATACAAATCGCATGCGGCATGACAGATGCGATATTGACAAGTAGGACGCAGTACCAACAACTAACCCTTGGAATACTTAAGGAGTGTTGGGGGAGAATAAGCGAGTGTTCAAAGAACGTGCGGTCGGAAACAATACACGCTTCGCATGTTATCATGCACGCAAATGGGTTGTAAATTCGCATTTCTTTCAATCTGTGTCATACATTCCAACTGGTGCATCCTTTTGTTTCGTTTAATTCGCCGACAAAGAACCCCGTGTACCGAATTCCGTTTTCATTTCTGACCCAATGTTCTATTACGAAAATGATTTGTTTCTCCATGCCTGACCTACATTTGTATTTTGATCATGTTTTTTGAAACACCCTGTGTATATCCTTTGGGCAACTTTTATGCACTCATTCAAGGATTCTCGCTCTACACAGTTTGTTCAGTAGTATCCTGGCGTCCTGCAGTATTTTTTAAAAACTTATTTCCTGGATCCCCACAATCAAATTCTGATAAAATCCGAGATAAATCGATGTCGGGTAAAGAACATGGTTTTCGATCAGATCCTGTACGATTACAGTCGCAGTTACTTCACCTTGTTCACCCTCCCGGTCGAAAACATTTTTTTTGTGTAGTTATTCCATTGTATCTTTTATTAAATTATCGAAAGTATTGTAGGGTTCTTTATGATTCTTATTGTCAGGTAAGTAAAGTCTGTAAAGTTAAAATGTTTTGGTTTAGATAAGCCGTGAGGTTTGACATTCGTCACTATGATACAAAACGTTTATGACCTCAGCCTCCACCCCAGACCTGAATTCTGGATTCGCCACTGATACGCCGAATGGTCTTTTGAGGACCTCGCTGCGAGGCTAGAAAAAAAAGGATCTGCCTACATTGGGACCTCGCGTCGAGTCTGGAAATGAAACTCGAAATCCCCCGTGTGGGGGAGAAGGAGTGTAGATGGGAAGAATTCTTTGATTTTGAACCTTGTCTCAAAACAAACTTAGGAACATCCATGAATATTTTGCCTAATTTTTCGACTAAAATAATTGTAATACAAACCAATTGTTGAGACAAATGGCGTAGCCTTTCTTTCTCGTGAACAAGAGCGGCGTTAGAGTTTGCCAGACGAGAGGCACGTTCTCCCCAACGGGGGTTACGACTTGCTGTAAGAGGGGACAAATGTAATGAAATTGGTATCAAATTTTCGCCAGATCTTTGTTTATCAACTAGTTGAATACCCCGAACAAAACTTTTCCTCTACGGGGGCAGAGCATCCCCGACAGGGGGCTCTGGCCCCCTCGCCCCCAGTGGCGCCACCTCTTCTCGTGAATGCCCAGCTTTATGAACTTGGTCTTCGATGGATCATGTCCGTCCGATTACAGTCGCGGTTACTCACTCACCTTCTCCGACTGCGCCCTCTCCACGAGCTTCTGCTGCTGGCGCATGCGTTGTCGCTGCTCCGCCTGCTCCGACAGCTCGTTGAAGTAGATGAGGCTCTCCTGAGACTTGGCGCGCCGGATGTCCAGGCTCTGCAAATCATCGCCAACATTCATTCATTCATTCATTTGACGAATGAATTAAAATTAGCATTACTGAATTCAAGTAATTTAATGAAACAGGTTAATTAAATTAGTTAATGAATAGAAAAACTCCAGTTATGGACGAGTTTTCTGTCTTGTTTATTTTGGATTCAGAGATCGGTTTTCCGGTAACCCTCCAATTTAAGCAATCGACAAATCTGTTTGGATATGGTATCAAGAGCCGAGTTCGAACCGGTTCTTCCTTTAGCAAGAAAAGTGTTGAGACTCTTTGTTCTTTGAGTTAAGTTAATTCTTTTTACTTAAAACGGCTATAAAAAAACTCTTTAAAAGGCTGTCGAATTCCAAATGAAAAGACTCTAATGAGCTAAATCGTTTGCTTAAAAATCTAAAAGCCAAACAAACTTTGGAAGTCGCCAAAAGGAGCGAAAACGAACGATTATGGCAGCCTTTCCACAGAATTTCCCAGCACTTAAAATAAGGCTCTTATTTTAAGTAAACATTAGGAATTGTTGCCATAGGAACATCAAATTTACTGTTTTCAAACCATCCTTAAGCCGTAACATTAAAAAAACTTTTCTTTAAAATTAATCAACATCTTCAAACTGAGTGTTAAAATTTTAAAGATTTCCGTTGATTCTATTTTAACCCCAAATAAGCATAACAGAAAAGCCGTCCGTAATGTTTCAGGGCAAAAAATTTACAAAGAATAAAAACTGTAATCACTGAAATATTATAAGACATAACATGGATTTAAAAGTTGGAAACACTGAATATTAAAGAATATTTTTTAAAAGTTATTTAAAAAATGTATACCTTCAATTTTAAAAAAAATTAAAAACATAAGAATTTAAAAGTAGTAAACACTTATTATTAAAAGCATTAAAGGAAAAATTGTAAGGTCATTAGAAAATCTCCTGAAAATTTTATAAAATTCATATAACAAGAAAGTGTCTATATAATTACATTTTAGAAACACATTTTCAAATAAGCGGGGGTTTCTAAAATTTCTAGTTGGCACAGCGAAATGAATACAGTTAAGAACTGTGAAGCACCATTTATTCTGTGATATTCGTAACGAATAAAAAAAATGTTTTATATATACATACATATGTTGTTTTATATATACATACATATATGTTTTATATATACATACATATATTACATATGTTTGTAGAATTATTAAAATATTTAAAGAAACAAAGTAATTAGAATAAAAAATTGTTTGGTCATAAAAGAAATTAATTTAAAAATATCGATTGGCTGAAAGAGAAATAAATTAAAAATATCGTTCGGCATAATTCTTTTCTAAAGATTATAAAAATAGTGTGGCAACGATATATTTGTCTTTTGCTAACGTTGCCTAGCAACGGAAAAGAATATTATTGAATTGAACTTGGAATTCGATGTAAGAGTGATATAACGTTTGTGACGTAAGTGTATGTGTTTGTTTTACATGTTTGTGCTATGGTAGACGTCCAATAAATATATTATTTTTGACAAAGAAGGCTCTACAATTATTCACATTATGCTGAAATACATCAGAATACCTTTCTCATTGATAGGTCGTTTCACCGTAGTCCCCATTCATTGTAATTATAAAGTTTATACGACTTAAAACATCGGTCATACGTCTTGTGAACTATTATAACGATACCATTACTTCGGTACTACAGTCGACGCTCGTTATAACGACCCTCTGCGTCCCACAGCAAAAGGTCTTTATAACGAGTGATCGCTATAGTGGATAAAATTTAAAAAAATGAAAATTAAAAATTATTTTTAAAGAGATTCCAACTAAGTACTAAAATTATTTTTTATCATTGGTATTAAAAATAAAAGTTTATCAATTAAAAATATATTTCTAAAATGGATTTTAAAGTAGAAAATAAAGGAATTTTGGAAAAATACCGGGAAGAGTGTCCGCTGAATTCGGACGTTGTATTGGATTAGACGACACTGAATGGTCGTTATACCGGAAGTGAAATAACATAGAGTGCATAGTGAAGCACAGTTGGGGATTTCATCACTGGTCGTTATAATGGAATGGTCTTTATAATGTGTGGTCGTTATAACGAGAATCATTCTATGTAATAGTAGCATTAAATTTCTAATAAAGTTGTTTATTAAAATTTCGATTATACGTCTTTTCATGTATACGTCAGTCTCTTGAAAAACGTACAAAAGGTGAGTTACTGTGTGTCACCGCAATCAATCACATGATCGATTGCTTTATAATAAACAGCACACAAGGAAGATCTCGTCGGGATATCAAACAAGGAGAGACAAAAATGATTTGCAAATAAGATGAAGATACCTCCTGTGAACACAAAGGACTGTTTTCAAAAATATATAACGCTTGAATTTGGCTCATACTTGCTCTATAATACTGCATTTATTTTCGTAGTATGGATCCCGAAGTGGACTACGATATTCAAGAATAGAGTTAACTGCTGTTGGCTCGTTATTCAGTGAATTCCGCTTGCATTTTATCAAGAACTTCCTTAATGCAAATAAGAAATAAAACTTCCGTACGAAAACAATGCCTCAATGCAGGTGAGGAATAATACTTCCGCACGAAAACAATGCCTCAATGCAGGTGAGGAATAATACTTCCGCACGAAAACAATGCCTCAATGCAGGTGAGGAATAATACTTCCGCACGAAAACAATGCCTCAATGCAAGTGAGGAATAATATTTCCGTACGCAAACAATGCCTCAATGCAGATAAGGCATAAAAATAAAAGCAATATAATGGTCGGGAATATTTTATCGAAATTGCATTTCTCACCTTTTCGGTGACGTCGGTGAGTTTCCTGGGGTTGGGGAGGAGCTCTCCTGTGATTGGGTCCTTCCTGGGTCGGCCACCGGCCCCCTTCCGGATGATGCTCGCAAGCTCCGCCCCCTGAATGAAAATAAGGGCTGTTAAATAAAATCACCAAATGAAAAATTAAATTAATAAAGTTTTTAAATTTCCGTTAACACATTTAAGGTCAATAAAAACAGCCAGTTATGAAGTTTTGAAAAAGGTGCCTCCGCTGAAATGCGTTTTGTTTCGCATCAAAATACAGGCCTTTTTTTTTTTTACTCAGAACAATTGCCCCGATTACAAATGACTATAGGTTGCTGACCAATCAGCCAGACAGGATGCTCATGGCAGTACCCTGTCTGACAAGATCGATATCCTAAGTCTTGCCCTTAAAAAAGTCTCAAAAAGTGCTCCCTTGAAACCGGTTATTTTGAGATATTATAACCGCTAGGTTAAAACTGGAGAAACTGGCACAATCGAATCGGCAGTTTGAAGAATGGGACAAACGCCAAAAAATCGAAATGTTCGTGCGCGAAACTCGTATTATTATATAGACGCTCAATGTCAGCTGTGGAAAAAAGGAATAAAAATTCTTAGATAAACCACTGATGTAAAAAAAATACCTCACATAAAATTTTGATTAAAAGCACAATACATTTTGGAATTTTTTTTATTTCCCCGAGAAAACAGTTTTGGGGTTCGTTCCCTTTTTCAAACTGGACACCCGTTAAATTGAGTCAGATACGCATTTATTTGAATGTGCCTTGCCAGGAAGACACCTACGGAACAGAATTTCCCCCGCACTCTAAAAGATTATTTTTTAAATCGCAGTAGGAGGCACAACAAAGATGGCCTCTATTCACTTTAAAAGGACTCAACCAAAATTTAAGACAGCAGTTTGAGTTTCTCGACAGACTGAGTGAAAAAAAGAAAAGAAAAATGCATTTTTATAAAATCTCAGCATGCAATATAAAGAGAAAGTTGTGCAGTCACACTCACACACGTGCACGAAAGATAAGAAAAAAATCCAAACAAAACTATCCGCATCTACTTACCATCAAAGTAATCTCATTTCGAACGAAAATTATTTTTTTTAAACTCTGGATGATGAAAGTACAACAAAAATTTCCATGCAGAAAATCTACTTTTTACAATAAATTTTGTTCGAGCTCTAAACCAAATAAACTAACGAAAGCTTTAAACATTTTATTAAAGTTCTTAAGAATACCTGGGGAAGAGAAGCTGGAAAGTATAATTGAATTGAAGAAAGCAATGTAACAACTGCAAAAAAGCGACATTTGCATCATCTGGCATAAAGAAACTTCTGTTAAGAAAACCTAAAACGACTGACGCGTAAGCTTTCGTATCCAATCTTGTCAATTTACTTAATTAGTTGTACGCAAAATTTTTCATTTCGAAGATATGTTGCTACAATGTTTTTGCATGATGTAGTAACATTTGTGCTAAATGCAATCAAAATGCACTTCTAAAGCCAATTTTACCCGTAAAAAGTTTTCAATAAAGTTTTTTTAAGAGTAAAGGATTTTTATTTAATAAGACATACGACTGTTAAACCTCGAAAATTTTCTGTTTGATCAAAAAATGTATATATTATTCCCCTGTCTTTTCTAAATAATTTGAAACAATCCGCGTTAAATAATTCCCATAATTATGAAAGTTATGACGGAAAATGTATCAGCTGTTCAACGTAAACATTGAATAGGGTCATATCTTTAAAGCGCTCTATCTCAAAATGTGTTTTTTTGATATCGCGCGTACAATATCTCGAGAACTATTGAATATTTTTACATAAAAGTTTTACCGAATATGTATTGTGCTATGTACTACAAGTTGAACCATAAGTTTTGCACATATTTTCTACAAAGAGGTTTTTTGGGGTGTAAGAAAAATTGAAATTTTAACTATTTTTAACATTTTTATTTTAAATTAGTATATAAAATAGAAATGAAATTTAAACGTTAATAAATTGTGGTTCAGTTTCTTAAAAAGACTGTTTGGATTACTTAAATAAGCAAAATATTGTGTTGAGATAAATATTTTATCCGTAATCATGCGCGCAAGGTGACCATCTCATTTTTTCTCCAACAATTATACTCATATTTATTACTCTCTCAAATTAATACATACCAAGATGAAGGTTTGAAAATGTGTACACTGTAGGAGAAAGAACATATATTTTTCAAGAGAAAAAGTGAGTTTGTAAATTGCATTGCTTCAGAGATATAATGTATAATATCGAATTTGACAGTTTCCCACCATTTTTTCGAGGTTCAGAGTCGTATATCACCTTAAATTAAATTAGAATTTTTTCATAAAATCTCATTTTGATGTCTGAGTCAAATTAGCTCATTTCAGTAAAAATTAGGTAGATGAGTAATCACCCTAAATTTAATGTTAAATTCTAAGCAATTTGTAGCAAAGTTACCTTTCTTAGCTTTAGCCTATGCAATCTTTAGCTTTATCCTGTAATTGCGAACTTCAAATGAAAGCGCATAAAACAAGAAGCAAATACACGAAAATATATAAAATAATGCCGAAAAATGGGCGAAAGTGGGAGAGAAGAAAAAGTCGTGCTGATAAAAGAGTTACCGGCTGTCCTTTGTTCATGCGTTGAGGAGCACGGATTCGAACAATCTAGAAGAACATCCATTCGTCACACAATTTGTTTACTTAAACTGGCATCATCCGATTACAAACTTTCGGTGGCATCATTCGCGTTTATGAATGGCTTCCACCAGGGCGTCTTTATAGAGCGAAACCACGTGAGACCAGCGAAGACAAGTGAGTTGTACGAGTCGGTTACCGTTAATTCAGTTATTTCGTAGAATATCCGGTTATTTCGTGAAGTAACTAATCCGTCGGTTAAATCGTCTGATGAATTAATAATTCCACACTTTAACTAGTTATTCTATAAATTAAATAATATAGGACAGCTTAAGTGTAAAATAAACTATTTAACTAATTAATACATGACAGTAGCCTCAATATCAAATGATTGCGTTTTATGTGTCATTGTAAGATATTGCGCGTTAATTAAAGTTATATTTACCACATTCTTAAAATAAGAAGAAAAATTAACCCTTCAATGCACGATTTTTTAAATTTCAAAATAAAATATGTTTTTGGCGTGTGAAGTTCACATATAGCAAGATAAAAGTACACAAAAAATCAAAATAGGATTATGATATTATTAAATTGAATTGAATGAACGTATCCAATCACTATTTCTTTTTTTTTCAATTCCTACTATTAGTTCACACTCTCCCTATATATATCTTGTTCAAATTTTGCAATGAATTTTAAACTAACTTCCCGATGAGCTGGAGACTCGAAACTTTAAACATAGCTCACAACTAGATGACAATGCAATATTAATTCGCTTTCTTGTCTGTATGTTTGTCCGTTCGTCTGCCATTTCATATTTTGTATGACGCATGCGCAATACGTTTTTCGTTATATCTCGAAAACTATTAACATTACAGACTTGGTTCTTGGGTATATGAATGGCCCATGGGATCATCGAAGCACCCCCCATATTTTAGCCATATCTTTGCGCATGCGCAGTACGTTTTTCATTATATCTCGAAAACTATTAACATTACAGATTTGGCGACTTGGCGATACATTTGGCGACCATTTTGGTGACTTGGCGGCAAAGTTGGCGACTTTGGCGACAAAGGGAATTTTCAAGATTCAATCGTTAATAAAATACTTTTTATTCATCCACTCAAGTTCAAATACATTTTTTTTAACTTGTAGTGGATGACACTTGATGCTAATACAGTTTTTTCAAATATTAATTCATTAATTAAATTTAATTCATTTTAGTTTTATATCGGAGAAAAGAAATTTCTAAATTAAATTTTTTCTTTGTTGACCAAAGTAGGAATTGACTTTAAAATTTTTTTTTTATATTACTTGTTTATAAAACAATAAAGCAAAAGTATTTTAAAAGTAATATCAAATGGTAAAGACCTGTAGAAGGGCAATGGATGAAAGCATCAAAGATGTAAGACTCCTTCTAAATGCTAAAAACTGCGTCAATACGTCAATAAGTGTATCAGGAATTGAATAACTGACTTATCGATAGGACCTGCGCTGTCCAGGGAAAATGGAACGAATGATTATTATCAGGCCTTTTCATGATGTTTCTAACCTGATACAGCTTTTACGAGTGGGCAAAACATTTTCTATTCATTATTAACATGAAAAATAAATTATGCATCAAATTTCATACAGTGTGCAGTGAAGGGTGAATATCAGTATTATCTCCAACCCGGCTGAGGAAAGCCCGTCAAACTTTGTCAGCGAGGAAGCTGATGGTTACCGTCTTTTGGGATGCTCAAGGAATCTTGCTTATCGAATTCATGGCACGTGGAACAACAATCAATTCCGAAGTTTACTGTCGCAAGTTGAAGAAACTGAAAAAGGCCATCCAGAACATACGTCGCGGCCTACTGAGTTCTGGGGTTGTGCTTCTGAACGATAACGCGCGCCCTCACACTGCTGTAAGAACAGGAGAGGTTTTGCGCAAATTCAAATGGGGTTTTTTTCAACATCCTCCCTACAGCCCGGACTTGGCTCCTTCTGATTTTCATCTGTTCACTGCAATGAAGAAGTGGCTTGGGGAACAGCATTTCGCTGACGATGAGGAACTTAAAAACGCTGTGACACATTGGTTAAAATCGCAGGCGGCCGCTTTTTATGCAGAAGGAATTGGTAAAACGGTACGACAAGTGCTTGAATAACGGGGGAGACTATGTTGAAAAATAGAGGAGAGTTGTACCTTTGATATGTAAATAATTTTTTCCCTCTTTATAGCGATTCGGAGGTTACTTTCCGAATTGCCCTCGTATTTTATAATGCCTTTTATAGCGGGTTGAAAATTATATGCGATTTCTGACCAGTGGTTCTCCGTTTACAGCCTTTTGAATTCGGAACTTTAATTAAAATCGTCCTCTAGATCAAAATTTAGTAGCAGATACTAACAAGCGATGCGAATCATGTCCGTTGTTTCAACACTTTAATGGGATGTGGAACGTTAGTCTATGAATAACTAATTAAATTATAGAAAACAATCGAGTTGGACGCTTTAACAGACTTGATCTCTTGTTTCATCAAATAACACTAGGTATTCTACAAAATAGCAGGTTTCATACTTGAAGAATAATGTCTGCCTAGAGTAAAATGGCCATGCTTTGTCATCTGAGACTGGTCACAACGCCCCTACTGGGGTATCTTGGAAGCTGGGTATTTATATTATTGTAGTTAGCGAAGTGCATTATCTCCAAAAGTGTAGAATGCCACCTATTTAGTCTGAAAGGACAAACACCAATCATTAAATCGCAATCATCGTCTTATGTTTTTCTTCTCTGTAATGTCTTTTGTTGTGCAAATTTCTTCCTAAAATGCTATTTTATTGATTAATTAATGTCCTGACGGAGTGCCGTTTTAATCAAAATCTTATATCTTCGTGATATGAACACGGGGAATGCAGTACTTGCGATTGTTGATGGCAACAATTTAATTATCAATTAAATTATTTTAATTAAATAAAAATATTATTTCCCTCTTTACTGGGGTTATTCTCCTCTTTTCTGGGGTTATTCTGCTCTTAAAATACTCGTGAAATAAAGATCTTTCTTTTTTTTTTATCCTGCATTCACGAACACCCCACAAGATGATTTCTGTTACATTTATGTTTGCTCTATTTACCCTATTATATACCTCGGCAGCCATCTTGGTTTTCTGCATCTGCGGAATCTTCGACATTACCGAAATGACGAGAGGATTTCAGCCAAATAGAATAGAATATAGACAATTAGTATATTGTCTGTTGGTGATAGCAAACTAGTAGTTCTGAGAACATTAGATTTCGCGTCCGAAACAAAATGTCTGATCTGCTTCTCATTAGAGTCTTTAAAGGATCAGCCATTTTTATTTTCCGAATGCAAATTGTTTGTACTAGTTTCCGCTTTATCAGATTCACGAAATTACAAATGATTGTCTACTTTTAACAGGATATACAAAATTACAGTTAAATATCTCGCCAATAAATGACTCAGATGTTTTTATGGTGCGAAACTCGCCAAACGTTGAAATAATTTAAAAGGCTACCATCTTAAGGCGACCAGGGACCTTCATAATAATTTTTTAATTTTCAACTAATCAATTTGAAATTTTGCAGGCATTAATAGGAGCACTATACAAGTCAACACGCAAAATTTCAATACAATATATTTATTTACTTCTGAGTTATGAGTGTAAATGTGATTTTTAATAACAATTAATGGCCTCTATAATAAATGTTCCAAGTGCTTCAATTTTTGTACAAATTTCAGGAGATTTTATATAATTAAAAAAACATATATGGAGAAGAGTTTTTGGCATTCATATAGAAATTATTTTGTGGTTAAATTGTAAATATTTTCTTCCCTATCAAATATTGAGCATATTTTTTTCCAAAATCAATAGTTTCGAGTTATTATGAGCGTTCATTTAGAAATTCCTTTCTTAAACATAAAGATTAATCCCAATTTGTGTTTGAAACGGGTCAGAGTAACTAATAATAAAACTTTGAGTGATTTCGAGCAATTTTGGTGCGCCTGGAACATTTATCATAAAGACCATTAATTGTTATTAAAAATTACATTTAAACCCATAACTCAGAATTAAATAAAGATATTGCAGTGAAATTTGTGTGTTTTCTTATATAGTGTTTTTATTAATGACTGCAAAATTTCAAATTGGTTAGTTGAAAATTTAAAAAAATTATTTCGAAGGTCGCCTTAAAGCGATTTTTTTTTAAAAAAACCTTAAAAATACGTTGTTTCTTATTACTTCAGGAAGCCATCATTTAGTCATGAACACCTGATATAGTCATGAAAAACGACTGAGCTGATAAAGAACCTCGCTTGGCTCGGTCAACTAGTGAACTTCAGAAGAAAAAAAATTGATACATGACCTTCTGAACTTTATCAAACCTTCTAATTAAATTAGCAGTGCATGTAGAGGATCATTTAGTAATAAAACGATGTCGCTTAATACTGTGGCAATCGACTTTTTTTTCACTGTCATGGTTGTCGAGATAAGATTCTTAAATTCGCCGCGAGGGGCGCTGCAATCTGTCCCGAATGGCGGCCCATGACCATTTTACTATACGTAGATATTGCTTTCACAATTCTAGCTTTCTGCTCTCGTTCGTAATTTCGCTCCACAAAGATAACAACTCTGAATTATCAGTTATTAATAACGAAAAGAATCATTTTGAATTAGAAAAATAATAATCCGGGGATTCCAAGCCTAACACACTGTTCAGATGTGTGTTCTTTGTTTAAGGTATCCGACTGGTTCAAAATCGTCGTTTTTGATGAAAATTATCAAAACATTTTTATGACTTAAGGTATCCGACTGCTTTAAAATCGTCGTTTTTGATGAAAATTATCAAAACATTTTTATGACTTAATTTTGTAGCCTGTTTAACCAGCTTTCTAAAACTGTCTCACTTTTTACTCTACGTCAATTACAAATGGAGTTACAGCTGTTTTATTACCGAACTGTAAGCATTATTTTATGTTGCGTGAAAACTTTAAATGTGTTTTCTGAGAAATGATATTTTTGAAGAAAACTGTCGACCGTAACAATGATTTCTCAAAAAGTTATTCCAGTATTGATATAAAATTTTCTGAGATTGTTTTCTGTAATATGCTCGATGTTTTCCTCTAAAAACTAAGGTCAATTTTAAAATCAAGTATTATTTTTAAGTGCTTAAACGTAAACGAAAAGCATTTTTTATGAAATATTACCAGTTTAGTAACTATGTTCAGCTATATCTCAAAACTATTTTGAAATAGAAGAAATATTTTAAAGCATAACACAGATAACTTTCATAAAATATACTCCTACAAGGATTAATGTATATTTAGAATATGATTTTGTCTACGGCTGTTAGCGTAAGGCAAATATTTTAGTCATTTTTCTTCAAATTTCTCAGTTTTTTTAAAAAAATATTATTTTGAAAGCCTAATTTTACAATATTTTCATAGTTTTAAAACATATGCGGTTGAAAAATAACATTAAAAAATATATATAAGTTATTTTTCAAAAAAATGTCTCCGAACACAGTCGGATACCTTAGCCAAAAATGCTCTCCTGTAAATTTCTACAGAATTATTTTTATTATTTAACATGAAACACAATAGAAAATAAAAATATTTAAAATTTGGTGATTCGAACTTCAGGATTTCACTAAAATTATTCTTTGACAAGTAAATGCGCAATGCTACAGAAATTAAAAAAACAAACTCTCTTTTGTAACCTGGTAACAAATAACATAAAATCGACGATCTTCACTATTAAAATGATTTACTTAACTGTAATCATTTTTTATTTTTTCAATTAACATATGTATCTATATTAAAAACCATTTTAAAACAACACAAATAGTTTTAATATTCTGTTGATAATAATTTAAAATTCAAATTTCTTCAATTCAAACAGTTTTTTTTTTATCGCACAGAAAATCCATTCATAAATGCTTGATACTATACAAATACAATGACTGCGCCCGTACTAACCGGTTCTTGACTTTGAAGTCTATCTTCTTGTTCCTTTTTCTTCCTTTCTTCGATTTCTTTTTCTATTGGAAAAAAGAAAGGGGAAAATGTTTTATTTATTTGTATTTATATTCTGACAATTATGGATGGAATTTCTTTCAATTAAATATTGACTTCATCACATGAGCTTCCTTTGTGTTTCTAGTAAATATAAACAACAGTGATAGAAAGAATATTGTTCAAAGATAAAACATTCTTAATGCAAAATGGCATTAAAACAAAAGCAATATCTTTTACTTAATTACAATATGAATAAATCGAATTTTTTTTTTATTCTTCACACAGTTTCTTTTTTCTTTTCAGAAGCTTTTAGTAAAAACGAGTGATTTAATTTAATTAGATGGATTCTGCGACTAAATCTGACCGAGTTATGGAGGTTTGAGTAACATAATTTTAAACCAATCAGCGGCCCCGTCGAGCTAGCGCTGCGTGTTGATTGGTCTTCCTCTAGGTGACCATTGAAGCGGTCTAAAGTCGTCTAACTCAGCTTATTCAACGCTCCGTAACTCAGTCACTTCGAAATGTTAGTGTGTCAAGAATATTTTATTAAATATGACTAATTTTTTCAATAGCACATTTGTGACTCTTCACATAAATTATAACTCTTTACGTCATGTGAAGGATTCTTTGACTCTTTACGTCATTTGAATGATTCTTTAACTCTTTACGTCATTTGAAGGACTTTACCAATTGGAAGCATATGCCTATATCCGACGTTTTAGAAACTAACTATTGGACTACGATTGAATTGACACCTTGTACAGATGAGAATGAATAATGTTTTCTAAAACACATACTTGCATTAGTGTTGTAAAAAGCAGAAACTAATTTGTTATCGAAAATTTTTTGGTGCGTCAATAAAAGCGCTTTTATTTTTTTATTTATTTATTATTGATTTTATTTACAGAGGGTGCTCGCGCATTTTTAGAACGATTTTTATGGTATTTTAAGAACTATTTTATATATTTTTTTGTGTTAGAAATGTTCACTTTGATAGCCCGTATTCTGAACTATCTTTCTATATCGTAACTTCCATGACAATAATGATTTTTGTGGTATCCGAAGAGGTATTTTGTCACATTCCACGTGAACAGCTTTCCCAAGTCCAGAAATGGTTGTAGGTAGACGTTTGGCTAACGCAGTTTTTAAAGGTTCAAAATCGCAAAAGCTCATGGTTGGTATAGAACTATTTACCAGGAATATCAGTGAAGGTTTATAGTCTTAATACC
Source organism: Araneus ventricosus (assembly GCA_013235015.1). NCBI lineage: Eukaryota > Metazoa > Arthropoda > Arachnida > Araneae > Araneidae > Araneus > Araneus ventricosus. The sequence goes on from BGPR01027452.1 coordinate 14,937, forward strand.
CACTTCTTGATCTATTTTTTCTAGGAAATTAACAGTGGATTGTGATGTGCGGCTGCTTGATTTGTTTAAGTGCAAATCCACTGATTGATGACATTGTGGGTAAAGAGGGGACCAGTGTGTAGTGTAATTACTACTTCTTCTTGTGAGAGTGGGCTAGTGGTGGCATTAATATTTTCTGGCATTTTTCATTATAGGGTATAATCTTTGATTTTTGATTTTTAATTTATGAAAGCCTATTAATAGAGCTTGATGGCAAATATTTTTGATCTTCTTATTAGAGTTTTGATGTTTGTGTCTGTGTAATTCCTTTTCATATGATTATTTGCTTGTGTGTACTATCTCTCATTGGTCTTTTGTTTTTTGGGGAATTCGGCCTATGAAAAGCTTTGTTTATCGTAATGCTAGGCTTCTTACAGAAAATTTCCCAAATATTTTTTTGAATCCATTTCGAATGGTTCTTAGCCCTTGAAAAAGTGGGCTATAATGGATTCCTTGTTTTGTTTTTTGTTATATTCGATTCACTCTGGGATTATTTTTATTCTTTTTTTTCTTTATTTATCTTTTGGCTTTCTCTGTATGATCTTGAATTCCTTGGGTAAAGAGATGTTATTTCATATTTTAATATTGTGGATATATCATGCTCCTGATAGTACGTGGAGTTGATCCTCAGATTTTTATCCATTCTCTGTACTTTTAATTTGACATTATATGAAAAATCAGCATTAATCACAATTTCCTTAGGAAAACTTTCTTTAGATTCTTTGAACCATGTTTTAAGATTTTTTTTCTCCTCTTTGATGATAATAAATTGATTTTTTTTCTTGCAGTCATTTAAATAGACTAAAGCTTCATCTATTGATACAACATTTTTTCCATTTTTGTCCGGATAAACGCTTTTCATAAAAAATTCTGCAGCGTGTTCTGCGTTCAGGGATATGACGTGGAGAAAGACGATGGAAATTGTATTTTTTCCTTTTTGGAATTCAAATCGGTGTCAATAATTTTGTTTACAGTTGATACTGAGCATTTTAATGATTTCGCACCAAATTTTTGACTTGGAGGATTTTCTGTTAATATCAAAGATCTCACCTTTGCAATATTCGAAGAACTGCGTTTTTTCCTTGCATACGCATTTGGAACAATTTTCCCACTTGAAACCGAACTCGGACAATTTTTTCCTTTCTTATTAACAATATTACCTATTGTGTCTCTAGATATCAGAAACCCATGGCTTTCACAGAATCTTTAAATAACTGAATAAGATTAACTCACTTTGGAAAGAAAAAAACGTAGCCTTCCATCCATGTCTTCTTTAAAAGCGCCATTTTGCATTTAAACAAAAAATTTATGTTGCAAATGATAAATTATAGCTTCAAAAATGTAATTGTTGTGAAAATGAATTTTTCCAAGCAAACGACTTTTACCTACAGCGAATCGAAATTGTTCTAAAAATGTTCGAACACCCTCGGTATTTATTTACTTTTTTTGCATTTTAGTGTCAAATATATTTCATAACTTATTATTAGAAATATTACAGAATCTTTTGAAATCACTTTCTCTCGCATTTACTGTCTGGTATCACCACAAGTATGGGATGAACATTCAACTAAAATTGACTTATCATTAAGTTTCTACTCTCTACGTATAATATTATGTTTGTTGTCGCGAAGTTTAGTTTTCCGAAAATGGCAACAAAAAAGAGTTGTCGTTAATAAAACGACACGGATGAATAAAGTTTGATGTTTGTGATTCTAAACGTTTTCCCCTTTTCTTTGAATTTAAATGTGCCTAAATTGAATATAATTTAATTTATTAATTTCTCCCATGTATTAACTGCGCGTAAGCGCACTACAAAATCTCAAACTATTAAAATAGTGCCATCGGACACGCACAGACAGAAGTTTATGCAAAGGAATGAAAAAATTCGATTCCAAAATTCCATCTTCACCGAACGTGAAATAAGTCAAGTTAAATGAAAGCAGCGGGATCATAAAAGAGCGAAAGTGAGATTGAAACTGGGCAGGGGTCATACTCACGCAGGGTGTTCATGTACTCCATCTTCGCGTCTTTGCTCCTTTTCTTCGGGTGTCCAGTCATTGACCAGCCCTGCAACAAATGAGATCGTTTTAGGTTCCAAAACCTGTGGTAAGCGTAAAAAAGATAAAGAATTTTGTTTCTCCGAGTGAATACTTGCTATTTAATAACTATATCACTCGAGTAGTTGATTATTAAGAAGCGTCATTTTTAGCTATCCTTATAAGCTAAAACGAAATAATTACAATACAGGTTTCATTTGCTTTGGCGTTGGACTAATCTCAGATAGCAAAGAAGGCTGCGGAAAGGTTGTCATTTCACTTTCCATAGGCTGTCCGCTAAAGCATTTCCGCGCAAACCGTTTCGGAAACCATTGCGCAAGGTTTA
>BGPR01027453.1:0-20715 GCA_013235015.1 Araneus ventricosus
TTACTTTTACCTTTATAGCATTAACAAAACAGCCTTTTTTCAAAATTAAAAAAAGAATTCTAAAATTCTTGCTTTTGACACGAAGATTTTAAACACGCTTTTTTTCACAGAAATAATGATCAGAAAATCTCCGCTACATGGATAAAAGACCAGAGTCCTATCATAGTCAACTATGTTCCTATAGCTCGGGAACTTTATTCCTTACACAGAAACGCTTGACTCTATTTTGTACATTCAGATTGGATTGTCTTAGGAAAGATTCCTCAACAGTTTCAGTTGTTCAACAGTTCTCTTTTTAGACAATTTCGATTTATAACTGAATCTGCTCGACTTAAACTTATTTTGAAAAATTTCGTCGTCTCGGATCAAATCAAGCTACAATCGTCGAATCGAATGTAAACAAAACAAACTTGCGATCTGTTGCCAAACGGCGATTAAGAAATTCGACCCTTTTTGTCGCCACGTAAGAGAATTATATATATAAATTGTTTAAAGTAAGGCAGTCAGTTGTTTTTCTTGGTATTAGTAACATTAAATTTTCTGTGAATATAATTCTTTAAATCTTTTGAATATCTATTATTCAAAACCCGATTCGCCATGTATCTGTACTGCAGCGTAGTCGTTCAGCGAACCCTCTGCTGTTAGGAAGATATGTCATTTATCATTCCCACATGCGTTCCAAATGTTAAGTGGACACTGACAGACCGGATGCGGTTGATCATTAACATTGTAATTGCGAGGCTGGGAATTCTGGATGGTTCCAGACATTTTTCTTAACTGTAAATTGTATCTGAGACGTCACTTGGATTCTGACAGAAGCTCTGTCCAGACATGTGTCCGGCGGGCACTTAGTCGTGTGATATTTTTTGAACATAATGTCTAAATATATTAAGCCCAGTTATGGTAACTGTACATACTTTTCCAGCAAATTTATTGTTATTAAATGCAGGGTGCCCCAAAAAGATCTGTACAACTTCAAACTTATATTTTTTTAAAAAAAATAATAGGTCTACAACAAAGTTTTTGCAGCTATGGACAGAACAACTCAAGAAGTTTTTTTACCGTCTGTTTTTGGTCATAGATGGCGTTGCATGACACATAAAGACTGATTTATTTAAAATGGCGTCTCCCAAGAAAAAAGGGTAATGTGTTCTGGGATATGTGATGTCTGAATACGTCACTTAAGTAGCGACACTCTTTTCCCCATCGACTTCGTGCCGATTCGATTTTGATTGGACGTTGCCAGTCACATGGGTAAACAGCCGCCATTTTGGGGCTTCAGGAGTAAAATGTCTAAGTAATAGTAAGCATCCTTTATTTAAATTATGATATAGCTACTTGAAAAGTAAGTATTAAAACAAGCAGAAAATCCTATTGTAAGTAATTATTTTCTACTGATTTATGAATTATTCTTATATATATATCTTTAATTATATATATTTTTAATTATATATAAAAAATTGCCTGTCTTAATTGATTGGGATCTCTAACTTGAACACTTTAAGTTAACATATATGTTTGTATCAAATACTATACTTAAATAAATTTAAATTTAAAAATTCCGATTTTTTTATTTTTAAAAAAAATCATGATTTTTATCATTCCTGGTTTGAAGTAATTTATAACTTAGAAAGTCTTAGCAAAAAAAATTAATTAAAATTATTATTCAAAATGACCGAGAATTATTTCAAAACAAGAATTTACTAGTATGTATTTTAATATAAAAATAAATTATTATTTATGGTAAAAATGATTTTTATATGTATTTTTATATGTATTTTATATGTATTTTTTATATTAGGGAATCTGTAAGCATTTGTTAATAAAAATCCGCATTCAATAAACGAGACTCAATTTCTCAATAGCAGACTTAGGGAGACAGTGGCAGTTAGCCCCAAAATGGCGGACGATTGAATGTGTCGCTACATAAGAGACGTATTTAGAGCTTTAATTTGATGTTCTTCTGGGGTTGTGTGAAAGATGTTGAGTACCGAACAGAAGTTCACAATGTTGTGGAATTGAAGCAAAAGATCCAAACCGCTATAGAAAATATTGATCAAGACATGCTTCAACGTTCAAGCCGCTATAGAAAATGTTGATCAAGGCATTCTGTAGCGTTCAAGCCTCTGTAGAAAATGTTGATCAAGGCATGCTGCAACTTTCAAGCCGCTATAGAAAATGTTGATCAAGGCATGCTGCAACGTTCCTGGATGGAATTAGAATATCGTCTTGCCATTATTTGTGCTACGAAGACATCTCATGCTCAAATTTATTGAGCTGCTAAAAAAACAACTTTTTGAGGTGTTCTGTTCATACCTTCAAAAATTTTTGCTGTAGACCTGTTCTTTTTCTAAAAATAGTTTTAACCCTTTCAAGTTCTCTACATGTTTCGTTTTGAAAATTACTAAATTTATTTCAAAAATGAGTATTAGACACGTAGCTGATCATAAACATGTAAAGGAAAAAATTTAGCATTTTTTATTTTCAAGAAATTTGTGGTTTCACTGAGAAACCAATGAACGGTAACGGGCTATTTTCCCTCCGAATAAGTTATCATCTTAATGCAATTTAAATTATGTATTTAATTTATAAGTATACGTGAGTATTCAGGATATTTGACCTTCATAAAATACAATATTACTTTCGAAGATTCAATTTTAATAAATATCAATTTGTGCAAGAACCCTCAGCAGTTTGTTTCTCTTAGAGATCAAAAGCAATTTAGCTCTTTCAATGCCGATATCTTTGTGAATACTAACGGTATTGAACTGGAATTTTTATATAAGTTGACCTATACATTTGGCTCTTAAGTCAGGAAAGAAAAACTACGCTACTTTTCTCCCATGTGAATTAAAAAAATTTTCAATGCTTGGTTTCACTACGAAACCAATGAACGCGAAAGGGTTAATTTTACGGATATTTTTGGGACACCCTGTATATCAATCTGGGTTCTGTGGCTGAGCATATTTGTATAGTTAAGACTTGATTCCAGTACACTATAGTGCCTGGTGTAGATTAAATATGATGCCGAAGGTCAAACGTCCTCCCAATAGTGAGGCGTGGAAGTTTGTCGTTCATATCATCGGATCAAGATTCAAAATTAAGAGATGCATAGCAAAATAATCCTCGTGTTGCTTAAATTACGTCATGAATATGATTAAAATCTTAAATATTTCATTGGTTATTTTTAAGAAATTGAGTGTTAGACATAATAAATTTATTTAATGAAAGAAGTGGGGAAGATTATTTTCTATTGGATCCAACTAGGGCTATCTTAATAAAAATACTGCGTTGAATTTTGTTAAAATAACACTTTTTTGTTTCATTATCGAATTTAATATATCCGAGGATAATAGAAAATTATGCTTATTTTAACTTATAGTAAACATTTTCAGATAACTTGAAAAGTGTCAATGCTTAGAAGGTAAATCTAATTTTGGTTTAAGTTTCCAAATTTTGTCTCGGCCTAACTTCAAGCAATGAATAACTAAAATTGAAGAAATTCCCTATATATTCATATCTTTAATTATAAAACACATGATACGATCAGACATTTTTTATGTTTTCTTTTTAATATTCTAGCGGTAAAGACCATAAACGGAGAATCTATCTAGAATGTATCTTCAAAATTCTTTTAGAACAATTAATGCCGAAATAAAATTCTTTCACTCCCATAATCACACCACACAAATCTAAATAATTTTTACCTACAAAATGATTTTTTTCTTTGAAATGAAGAATAAAAATATTCCAAATTCCTTTATAAATCTCCAGTTTTATTAAATCTCATAGATTCTTTGGTCTCATAAAAAAAACTGAAAGACATTTCTTTAATTTTGGCATATCATTCCCGACCTTCATCATTCAACGAAATCCTCCATATGCCTCATTTTATATGCAAGAGAGTTTTGACGAGATTGTGCTTTATAGGAAAGAAAAGAAGTCAGAACATATATAAGAAATTTCATCTTAAACTATAATGCATGCAAATAGCATTCATGATTAGTTGGAGCGTAGCTTGATTCTGGAAATTTCACGGAATATTTACTCTTTAGGATCGTAATAACTTCCCTTCTTTTCAGCTGGACCTCGAGGCTCTAGTTAGAACGATCGAAGTTAGGACATGTCGCTGAGAATAATTAACTTGATTAGTTGCAACAAAACGGTTACAAATTTGCTTCTGGCTTGTTCGAGACAGGTATTTTTTCCATGCAAGCAGCAAACAAATTGCCTTTTGAAGTAGTCATTTGTTGGTGTTGCTGAAAGGTTGTAACAATTTGTCAGCAGAAGAATCTGTTCGTGTTAGAAGGGTTAGTTTATAATTTTTTTTATATAATTTCTTTAACATTCTAACGATTTCAGTCAAGGTTCTGTTCAAAGATTTTCAATGTTAGCAATTTATATTCTCTATGCATCAAAGATTTAATTCTCACATTATCTCGCTAACACTTTCATGTTTTTAATTAATAAGTGAGTCATCAGTGGATGATTCGAAGTCGATGATTTAGCCATTTTGAATAAAATTATTTTGTTTAAAAATAAGTTACAGAAAAGGAATACTTTCTCTTTCAAATGTGAACCTATTGGTGCACCAGTTTTACTGAGTCCTCTGAAGCCATTAGCAATTCATTTATTTAACAACAAACATACATTTATTTAACACATAGTTGAATTCAATTTAGTGTTTTAATTTTATAATGCATAGTTATGTTTTTTAAAAGTAAAAATGGGAACTCCATTTTTTAAATATTTTCTAAAAATTTCAAAGTCCACCATCCATCTAAAAATATAATTGTGAAAAACTATTTGATTTAATTTGTGAAGAACTTTTACGGCATTAAATAAAAATTACGAAATTCTACAAATAAATTTTTGAACTCTGATATTTAACGTATCAATTAGCAAGTATTTTAAGTTGTTAAGAGAAAAACGAACATCTTTTGTCCTTTAATTTTTTTTCCATCTTGTCGTGTTGTAAGACATGCCTTCATCAATATTCTCCGTGACTTAACAATAAAACGTCCGACAAATCATTCTTCAGGCATTTAAAAAACTGAAAGAAAAATGAGTTCGTGGCGATGAAAGTTTTTACCGCTGATTAATTAGCGAACATTTTTTCTACCGAGAAAAATGAAAAATAAAAAATGTTTTGAAAAAGTATAGAGTTTTTTTTCTTTGTTGTCTTTCAAAGTTTAAAATAATGAACGGAATTCTTTAGTAGAATTCTTAACAAAGGACTCTATTCATTAACTTTTCTGCGAATTAAGAATTATTTTGTGTGTGCTTTAAATATTGCGACATGTTTCATCGTGACAGTAGTTTATGCTGTAAGTATATGAAATTATACATTTATTGCGATGGTGCGGTTGTAAAGGTTTTTTTTTTCAGATTTAGGTTTGTAATGTATTTTACGGATTTTTAAGGTATTTAGATAAAATATTTTCTGGCTTTTAAGTGACAAATAGAATCTCTACATTTTAAAGAAAATAGTTCTTATTCAAACTTGCAGCATAAGAAAACATAAACAGACAAATGATCTTTTATTTAAATATTTGAGGATTTCACGGAAAATGGTAAGAAATATTATTTTTAAAAAGTTGAAAGACTATAATTATTCATAAGCTATTTTTTAAAAAAAACAGATTTCTTAACATTAAAAGAGCAAATAAGCAAAAGTAAATGTTAAAATATATTCCATGATCAGACATATCAAGGTTAAATAGGCAAGACATTATAAATTATCACGGTATAATCAATTTTAAAACTTCAAATCCACATACATATTTAGTTAAGATTTTTCAACCAAAATTCCACATTAAACACTTTTAACGAATACATATTTTCATAAAAGCCATTTCTCTCTTCTGAATCTTCTGAATTCAAAGTTTCGGAGTTTATAAAGGAATTACTTACCGATAAAAAATAGTACAACGTCTGAAACCAATGTGACGGAAATTGCAGAATTATTTAATTATTTCATTGTGTGTTTTCTGTACTTCTATAGGGAAAATATAGATGGAAAAATAAGGAAGGAATGGGAAGATGAACTTTCCCATTATTTTTTATGATGAAATTATTGAATGAAATAGAGTTAAATATGAGCCAAATTACAAGAGAATAAATTTTGGAAATATTAATTACTTCTTTAAAAAATGCTCAATAAATGAAGCACTCTTTTTTGGGATAGTTTTTATATTAAAGAAACCAACTGTACGAGAGACATTAAAAGATATACTTATTTTCTTAAAACCTTGTACTTTATGTAGAAAGGATAGATATACGAAAAGACATATCTATCACAAAATTGAGAAATTCAGTTATAAATGTTAACCTGCTGCCGTAAGAGTAATAATTCATATTTGAATATATTCAAAAAATTTAAACATTACTGTATTAAATCGTTTCCAAATCCCAACGAAAAACATTATTTTTAAGAATTTTTTTTTATTAACAAAAGCAGAATATTTACTTACTTTCAACTCTGTATGTTTATAATACAAGAAACCGTTGCTTATACTTAAAATATATTATACATTCTAGAAATATGGAATTGATTTATTTTTCCCAAATGGAAAACATTTTCAAATACTTTAAGGTTGCAAAAATATTCTTTAACTTTCAACTACTTTTCTAAGAAAAAAAGGTTTGCCGAATATAACACGTTACAAACGTTTATTACCATCAAAATGTTTCAAATTACTCTGGGCAATCATCTTTAATGGTATAACACACACACACACACACATATATATATATATATTCCTGACGAGCGGCTGGCTATGATATTTTTCAATTTATTATAATTTTTGTCTATTTTTTCCATTGTGTCTTGGTTGTTTTTGAATTTTTGTCTTTTATTTCTTGTTTGTTTTGATATATATATATATACATGTTGTTTTGGTTTTCATTTATGACATGGTTTTGTTTTCTTTTGTTAATATTTCTCACTTTTCGGTTGGACTGCTGCATTGGCGCATTCACCGCAATTGTGAAGTTTTTTCTCATGTTTAAATATTTTTTAGAATTTTTGTTAATCGTTTAGTGTCCATTTCCTAAGTTTACTTCATATGAAATATTACTTCTTTGAATTCAGTATTTATTTGATTAAAACTAATTTCTAAATTGGTTCTTGCATTTGCTTCTGTTTTTGTATATATATATATATATATATATATATATATATATTTTACAAACAATTAAAACTCAAATAACATTTTCAGTATATATATCTTTTAAACCAATAATTAAAATTAAATATAAATATAATGTTACCTAATTAATAATCATACAATGAAATACATAAAGATAATTAGATTATAAACTATTACTATGAAAAAGACAACCCAAAGTTGGAATTCCAACAATCAAATGCCAATCGAACTTAGGAACCGATTATGTCGCATTCAATTCAATTTTATAGGCGCCTATATATTCTTGTTTCGAAAGATTCATTTTAAATCGATTTTTCTCTCACTTCTTGATGTACTAGAGTTCAAGAATTTTGTGCAGTGGTGTGTTCCCAATGACAATACAATATTTTAATATTTATACTATACTTTAATATAACATTAAACATTCAATAACTTAATTATCACGTAATTAATTATAATTAATTTTGATTCCTTATGAATAGCGCCATCTGGTAGCGAGTATGATAAAAAATGGATTTTAATATTCCATCATATTTATCAGAATCAATCATGAAATATACTACGGTCTAACATATCGAAAAAAAAAGCTTTTAAATAGTAAGCTTTTACTTGTATGCCAAAATTTAGAAAATGATATTTTTTATTAACAATTTGGAAGTCGAAACTAAAATAGTAAAGCCGTGAAATGCTGATCATATTATGATAAGAAAATTAAGCCAAAATAAACATAAAAATAAATTAAATTCTTAAGCATTCAATAAAATAAAAATATGGTTACAAAGTGATTGAAATACCAATTTATTTAAAGTATTCATAAACAGCAACTGGAGCTTTTGCAATTTTTTTAACGATCGTATTTTTGATTAAATATTTGTTTCTACATTTTGGTACACTTACAAACGCGTGTTTTAAAGAATCTTCTTCTTATTATTATTTATCACTCTATTTATTTTGAATTAGTTTGTTAGACGCTCAGGTGGATCAATAACAGAATGTCTCTCATACGCAAGCATATAATTATCATAAGACGCATGCGATTATCAAGTATTATATTTTTTAAAGATCGGATATTAAATTTTGTTACTAAATTAAGGCAAAAATACTGCTATTTTGCATCAAAAGTACTTTAAAATATTTAATACATTTAGATTACTGATCATATAGTTTTGCTTGAAAACTAAAATAAAAATAAAAATAGCCTTATCTGTTCAAATTATAAAACAAACTTATTTTCTGATAAGCTAAATATGCTATCTGTCATCTGTCTTCTTTCAGGTCATTACGTTATCGAGAAAAATTTCAAAACGGGACGTTAATATAACTAAACTAAACTAAACTATCGAGAAAAATATGACAACATTTGTTTGTTGGTATACCAGATACAATAATAATTCTTAATATGTATTAGTGTATAAAAATGTAGGATTTTTGAAAAACTTATACACACATATTCTTTCGGTTGAGAATACTTCTGTTATGCATATTCTTTCTTTTAAGTTAATATAGCAATTTGGTGAGTTTCTGTATGAATTCTAAAGAAGTAACTGACACTGAAAGTTAATAACATTCGAAGTTTATTAATATTGAAAATAAACGTTTTGTGTTTTAATAATTATGACGTAATCAATATTAGAATGATCTGTAAAATATTTAGAAGCCTTGTTCATGTACGTTATGTTCTGCCCAAAATAAATATGGTAAAAATACTGAAAATAAAATGAATTAGAATTATTTAACAGCTTTATACATCATTCATTATTTTGCAGAATATATAATTTGAAAAATAATATTATGAAGATTTATACATTGAAACATAGTGTTCGCTAATTAGAATGGCCTACTTTTTTGCTTTCTGTCTTGCGAAGACTATTTTGCAACAAACTTCACAATTAAGAGCTTTGGTGACGTGACGAGGATTAAACTGGAAATGCCACCATTTCTAAGAACTTTCACGCCACATCAGCACAAAAAGTTTTATCCATTAAGTATTTTTGTTGTTTACGTTTTTCTTTGCGATTTAATAAAGTTTTAAGCGTGCTTACAACATCTTTCCACAAAGATAAGAAACATAATTAATAAATTCATCACAAAATATAATACAACTAAGAATAATAAAATACAGGTTTTATAAAGTAGTCTTTTTAGTATGGAATTAGTTTTGCTTGCTTGTAATAGTTCTTCCATGTAGTTCTTTCAACAATTTATTTCATTGGTATGAGTTAAGAAACAAAACATACTATTTTGACTATGTTCGTCAATCTAAAAGTACTGAAAGAAAATAAACTTTCTAAAACTGTATCCATTTCGCTCAAACTTGCAACAGTGTTACAAAACGGATAAATTTACAAGCGTTCTTTAAAAAGATTAATATTACGATGAAATATGAGTTTCTAACCCAAGTTCCCATCTATCGAAATAAATATAACATCCAATTCCATAAATCAGTCTTCCAAAGAAAGAATATAAACTTTCTAAAACTGCATCCATTTCGCTCAAACTTGCAACGGTGTTTCGAAACGGATAAATTTACAAGCGTTCTTTAAGAAGATTAATATTACGATGAAATATGAGTTCCTAACCCAAGTTCTCATCTATCGAAATAAATAAAACATCCACTTTCATAAATGAGTCTTCCAAAGAAAGAAAATAAACTTTCTAAAACTGTATCCATTTCTCTCACACTTGCAACAGTGCTACGAAACGGATAAATTTATAAGCTTTCTTCAAACACATTAATATTACGATGAAATATGAGTTCCCAACCCAAGTTCCCATCTATCAAAATAAATATAACATCCACTTCCATAAATGAGTCGTCCAAAGAAAGAAAGAAAATAAACTTTCTAAAACTGTATCCATTTCACTCAAACTTGCAACAGTGCTACGAAACAGATAAATTTACAAGCTTTCTTCAAACACATTAATGTTACGATGAAATATGAGTTCCCAACCCAAGTTCCCATCATCGAAATAAATAAAACATCCAATTCCATAAATGAGTCTTCCAAAGAAAGAATATAAACTTTCTAAAACTGTATCCATTTCGCTCAAACTTGCAACAGTGTTACGAAACGGATAAATTTACAAGCGTTCTTTAAAAAGATTAATATTACGATGAAATATGAGTTCCTAACCCAAGTACCCATCTAACAAAATAAATAAACCTTCCACTTCCATAAATGAGACTTCCAAAGAAAGAAAGAAAATTAATTTTCTAAAACTGTATCCATTTCACTCGAACTTGCAACAATGCTTGGAAACAGATAAATTTACAAGCTTTCTTCAAAAACATTAATATTACGATGAAATATGAGTTCCCAACCCAAGTTCCCATCTATCGAAATAAATAAAACATCCAATTCCATAAATGAGTCTTCCAAAGAAAGAATACAAACTTTCTAAAAGTGTATCCATTTCGCTCAAACTTGCAACAGTGCTACGAAACGGATAAATTTACAAGCTTTCTTCAAACACATTAATGTTAGGATGAAATATGAGTTCCCAACCCAAGTTCCCATCATCGAAATAAATAAAACATCCACTTCCATAAATGAGTCTTCGAAAGACATCAGCTAGAACAATGCAGGTTACCATTGGACACAGCAACCCATTACTTCTGACGCCTCCCGTAACAAAACATAAATTAAATCAATGTCGCCAACTGATGTACGGCGCGTCGCCAACCGAAATTGGCGACGTCTCGACTCCAGTTGCTGCTGGCCTCTGATTACCTCCGCCCATGATAGATGAGGTAAGGGAGCAAGAGACAAAATGTTACTGGCCTAGGCAGAAAAGGGATAATGTTACAGGAACGGCAAATGGGGTTTCGCGAAATGCCAAAGGATAATTTGTTCGATCGTTTTGTTTGGAACTCAAGATGAAAGTAGTAAAAATATTTATTCAGAAGGTGTTAATTTTGTGTTGCTTGAGATGAAGCAATTTAAGGGTTTATAATATTTTATGGAAGTATTGTTTTCGAACGTGGAGGTGTATTATCATATATTTTGCTCTACAACGTCTCCGAGTTGATAAATATTTATATTAATGCACTTTTTTACAAGCTATGCAGTATTATATTTCCAAATATTAAAATTTGTGGCTATAAAATTATGATTACTTTGGAAAACGACTACCTGTGATTGAATATATAGTTAATTTTAACATAGGACTACGTTCCTCCCATTGGGGTCTCAAAAAGGAATTCGATTCACATGCCAAAACGCCACAGAAAACGTTGCATGGGATATTGAATATCTAAAAAGACAAAAAAGTATGAATATCTAAAAAGAATTTGAATCTGCATGGATGGCTGGCCTCTGATGAAGTTATTCACCAGATTCTTACTTCTTGTCGTTGTCTGCTATTATTTTTTACTCTTCCACATTTATAATTCCCTTTATTAATATTTTTATTTATTTTGCATGGGATATCCTCTATATTTCAGTAACTACATATGCTAAAAACATAACTAATGCCTTATTTTAGAGATAAAAGGTAACAACAGAAGTTAGAAAAAAAAATTAAAAATCGGAATTGTAGTTTAGCGACTACTGATTCGCAAAGTTGTGTAATGTAAAACTAAAGGCTTCTCCAAGCTTCTGCACTGTGCCAACGGGAGTACGTTTGACCCTCTTCAGAAATGGTGTGAATTAAAACTACATACATGGAGGATTTTCTGCGGAACCGAATTTCGAACTTGCAACCCTACAGTTTCGAACCCGAGACCTTGCCATCAGGACACCACGTCCTTGCATTGCGTCAGAAATGTCCAAAAAATGACGAGAGACAAAAAATACTGACATATGCCACATATCGATATTTCTCCAAGAGTGAAATCTTTGTCAGTGACTCGCATCTCTTGGTTCAAACATCAATTTAAAGAAGCTTATGTAAAGAAACAATAAAGCTGCAAGTATGTAAATTTTGTAAAAGGTATATATACCTTTACATAGATTTAACAAAGCTTGTTCAAAACGTTTTACATCCATGCCAATACGAAGATCGTATCGTTTGACAACACTTCTTTGCATTTATCTATACTTATTTTCGGTCATTATTCTTGATAAATTAACATTTTTCGGCCAACCCGTATTAAGTTATATAATACAATCGCGTTTGGCTAAAATCTTTATAATCTTTATTTCCTGAGTACCCTTTAATTTGTCTTTTTATTAAACGCTTTTACTAAGTTCGAAATGTTTCATGTTTGTATGTATGTAAGGTTGGAATTTTGTGATCGATAATTCACTCACTTCTTAATGCAGTGGTGTTGAGAAAATTTGAATATTTATTGGGTCTTGATGACATGCAATATTTTAATAATTTTAGAGCTCTCAATTATCAGTTTTATAAAAAAATCGCAAATTTACGTTTGCATTCTGTAGGTTTCCGTGGCGCCATCTATTGTATTTTTAGGAACTGAAATATTTGACAAAGTAATTTAAATGTTTCAATAAAAAATAAAAATAAGTATGTCCTATTATAGATCTTTTTAAAGAAATTATTGCTGGAATAAAATAAAGCATAGGGTCCATTATGTACATCCTATCATACCTTTATCAATAAAATAATTGCTTTAGTTAGTTGATGTATAAAATATTTATAATACTGAATTATGACATAAATTAAAGACTAAAAACTAGAAAATAATAAATATAAAAAAACTTAAAAAACCGGTGGTCCAAACCGGTCCAGTGGTTGAGGTTGGGGGACTGGTAATAATCTGGTTTTGCCAATTATTTTAAATATAGAGATTAGTTTCATGTAATAACAAATGAAACATAATTAAAATTATTTCGCGATAACTTATGATGAAAGATAACAGTTAATCATCGTGTTAAGCAAGATCATTTCAATGCAATCTTTGAGCGTGTTCATGGAATGCGCATATTGACAATAAATAACTCAGGAAGCTTAAAGTACAAAAATACATTTTTTAATTTAAATTTATGCAGTAACTTACATAAAATTCACCACATTTATAAATTACACTCTCTTTCTTCACCTCCTGGGTGATTTTATTCTTTTTAGCCCATTTATTTTTTTCCCGAGCAACTTTGTTACAGGTAAGCGAGTGTAAATTGTCAGTGCCCGTCGGACTCTGTAAATGCATTGGTTGAAATTTATTAGAGTAAACATGACAAAAGTTGCCAACGCAGAGCTTGGCATTACATCTAAGTTATTTGTGTCGCTTCTTATGGCTATTGCATAATAATTTTGAAGTTTATCAATAAAATTGTCTGTCAGCTTTCTCTTCCCTCCCAGACCTTCGTGTTTATTTTTTAATTTTCTGAGTCTAGACACAACTCTCTTCTCGAAACAACTAAAAAGACATAAATAATTGTAATAAACAATAATTAAAGGGAACATTAATTATATGGTTTAAAAAACTGAACATTGTTTTCCAATCGTTCTATTTCCTTTTTCGTTTTCAGTTCCTGAGGCTTCCAAAACAAGCTCTGGTTTTCTTTCTGGGTGTAGTAAAAATAAAATAAAAACAGTTTTGAAAGCCTCAAAGTATACGCTTTTTGATGAAACAACAATAATAATAATAAATTGTGAATTTTGGCCGAAAATCGATTTCCAACGTATGCGGATACCTTGAGACGAGTTTCTTCTTTCCGAAAGTTTTGTGTCCTTGAAAGGTATTAAATATTTTATTGCTTTAACACCGAGAATTCTTGTCACTGTTCAGCAACGGATTCCGAGACTACCAGTTTTGGACAATTTTACACCGGAAAGGGGTGTCAGGTAATCAACCATATGAGCGCATTACCAGAGTTCTTTGTTAGATCACGCTCAGTAAAATGTTCCTTGCCCTTCCATTCTTCACTTTCCCCTATTTTGATGAAAATAACTCCGCCCGGCACATGCGCAAAAGCGCGGAAGGTTTCCGAATCCGTTGCTAAACAATATTCTTCCTTTTACTACTACTCAGTGGGCTTTTGGACCTGAAAAACTTCACTTTATTTCATTTTATTTTAATCCCTTATATTTCGTGATTTCACGGCCATTACAAATATTACTTTCACCATGCCTCTAATTGGTTCGTCGCGTACCCTCCCAGGGGTACGCGCACCATTGTCTGAGAACCTTTGGTCTAAAAGAAGGTTTTTAATCTGGTTTTCTATAAGCTTGGAGCTTATATTAAAGCTCATTTTTTTCTGTTTGAACGAAACATAGTTAATACTTCAAATTGCTTAATAATACACAATTCTCATTTTTTAAACTTATTATAGTAATTGACAAAATTTTTATTAATTTTATTAAGCTGAAAATGTTCACTCATCAATTGTGATAATAATCGACTTAGTTTCATTTAATGCCATATCGTTTAACCCTCTAACTACTAAGAGTCCTCAAAATCTGAATACAGTTGTATACGGAGGTTTGTTTAATAATTGACCTGTGGAATGGATTCGCCCGTCCCGTTCCCCCTTTTCTCCTCACTACGGGGTGGTGGGAGATATGAGTGGAAGGCCTTTCATCTCTCATCTCTCCCCTAAGGGTCCATTTAATGACCACTCACCCAACTGCCTTCTCCCCCCTTTCGGAACAGCAACCGGCCGAAGTCCGTCCCACTAGTATAGAAGTCGCATGGCCGGTTACGGCCGGCTTAGGAGTCAGAGTGTTAAGAACCAAAACTTCATTGTTCGGACGATGGCGGTTCTACATCAAGTATTTCAACAATTTATATATATTATTATTTGGTTTCATTCTTATAACAGGTTTTTGGCATTTTATTTCATTTCCTATGGCAACAACATTAACCCTCGAGGATTCGCACTGGGTCTGCGAGGCCCGGTGCCTGTAAGAATTTATAACAGAAAATGAATCCTTCGACGAAGAAACTCCAGATTCACAGTAGCTGCATTAGAGGTCATTTACTTGGTGACCGCAGGCATTTCAAGAATTTCCCCTCATTTGTTATCCCAGAAAAAAGGAGGTCGAACTCCGAAGCCCGATACGCGCTCGTGTTTATTTGTAGGATTACTAAATGGAACAGATAGATCGCGACAATTTAAGGCTATTCGAACTACAAATATTAGATGCAAGGATAATAAACGCTTTCAGCTGAAAATCAACTAAATAAGAATCGATTAACAAAGAAAATAATGAACTTGTTGCTGTTGAATTAGTTAGAGATTATATGTCGAATTCTGAAAAGGAATTAGACAATGAATGGAATATTTGTGAGTCCACCTATTGTTAAGAAGAAGGCTGGAGTTAAAAATGGTGTAGATAGTTGGAATTAACAAAATGATGTGAAATAGAACCTCGCAAAAAATATGACTTTTTTTACACATAACATCGTTGTACAACTACCGAGAACTTTGGTGAAGCAAAAGTTGTACACCGGTTCAAATGTCTTGGAAATGTTTATCGTTGAGACAGATGATGCATTAATACTTATATCCAGAAGAATTCAGGTAATTTTGGACGGGAAAGCCAGCATTTTCATAAATACCTTGGAAATACATGCATTCATCCATTTTCTTCAATTTAATGCGATCCCGAGAAGAGAGTTATCTGCAAATTATTTTACTAATATTTCATATTCTGTAAAATAGTGCAACATAGGTTTCCTATTAAAGTAAACGTAATTTTCTGCGCGTTTTGTTGAAAAAACAGGACCCCGGGCCTGCGAGACCAGATGCGCGTCCACGAGTAAGTATAAGGAACGCGCGTCCTCGCAGGTTAAACGAATATCTTCAAAGTTTCTTAGTGTTTATGCAAATGGCATTTTCAAGCACTTGGACCGTCTTTAAGATATATTTTCTATTAATTCTTCCACCACCGTCGCATATTTACGGATCCTACTATGGTTTGGATTGAGGTCGCTTTTTATTGGCTCTCAGCGTCACGTGACTTCGCTTGCTTCTGAATGATGTCATACGAGCGCGCTTAGTTTGGATTTCGATTTTTTTCTTAGCTATTGTATCATGAAAAAAATCAAAATTATCTTTTAATTATGATTATTTGGATATTTCTAAAGGGAATGATGAATTCAAGATAAAGATAATTTTGGTTTCTCCGTGATGCAATAGCTAAGATAAAAATCGAAATCCAAACTAAGCGCGCTCCTATGACATCATTCAGAAGCAAGCGAAGTCACGTGACGCTGAGAGCCAATGAAAAGCGACCTCAATCCAAACCATAGTAGGATCCGTAAATACGCACCACCGTTCCTCACTCTTTTAGGAACCGCGATGGCCTAGCGGTTTGGTGTAGGCCTCGGACGGGAGGGCTCCAGGTTCGAAACCCGATTCCACTGAAGACCCGCAGTGTATGCGGGCCAGCCGCACTCTAAATCATATGTAGGGGGCCAAACGCCCTCCCATCGGTGTAGAGCGGTAGCTTGAAGAGAAGGGGTGTCGGCTCAGTCTTCGTCCCCGTCATCAGACAGTAGTTCCGAATCATGTGGTCCGTTCTAAAATAGCTGTTGTGTTGCTTCAAAACGGAACATTAATATTACTAACCGAAAATAACCTCACTATTTTGGTTAAATTTTTATTTCACATTTGCATTTACAATACTCTTCTGATTTTGTTTGTGTATATGTAAATGGTTAGAATCTGCGCACACACTTTACATCATAAATTAACTACTGAGGAAAAGCTTTTTCTGAGGTTACAGATTCTTCTAACAACTTCTTTCGTCTTCAAGTTACGTGGCACATTTGACATGAAGAGTCTTTTGATATCCATAGAATAATAAAACATCACTTAATGTCAAAAACTAATTTTTTTCCTGTAAAATATCAAGGTTTGGTTTTTATGGGACACTCACCATAAAAAATGATGTCAAACCATCTCTACAAAAGGAATAAAAGAGTGATATTTTCTAACCTTCGACATCACTTACGCTACTCACAATGTAACATTTTTTCAAAAGTGACACGAGTGCTTTTAGTCTTCCTAGTTGACTTTCAATGTCAATATTTGTTACTTTTTTGAAAGTTTCTTTATTTCACTCACAGAAAAAAAGAAGATAGTTCGAGCACATTTACTCTCAACTTCACTTAAAGCTGCCATGACATTATATTTCCACTTTTTTACAAAGAATATTCTTGAAACACTTTTCAAATATGTTAACTGAAGTACCTTCCATTTCTTCTGCTGTCTAGTGTTTATGTAAACACTTTGGATGATTGTTGACTTTTTGAATTCCTCAAAAGCTCAAACTTTTACCCTAAAATTTATATTATTTGAAATGTGCAAGAATAAAACTGAAATTTCGGAGCTGTAGAACAGTACTGAGTCAAATAAATGGCTGGTATACTGCCAATTTCTGAAAATACGTTAGTTGTCAATGAAATAAGAAGATTTTGTGTTTCGATCGCCATTTTCAAATCTTCAGCTTAAAAAATTCATTATCCTTTGAAATTTCGAGTCAATTGAATGATACTACCAATTGTTATTTGTTGATTCTTGTATATAAATTAAACTGAATAAAATTCTAGCATTTTTTAAAGATACTTTAAAAGCCAAATTTGCAAGAGATTTCAAATCTTTAACCGTAATCAGTTCTATAAGCAATTGAACTCGATCAAGAACTATATAAATACTAGCTGCATGGCCCGGCGTTGCACGGGCTATCTCGAATAAAGCATTATTCCCTGGTGGAGAGAAGAAGTCAGGTCATGCGACACAAACGCTTAGATAAACCATCGTTGTTGGGGATACATATTTTTTCATATTCCCGCGTCCAGTTTATAAACATATGAAGCACGATGCACTACAAACATGAAATCTCAAATTTAAATTTCACGGGAAAAAACATTTTTAATAAAAACCTAAGCAACTGAACTCGATTAAGAACTATACAAATATTCTTCAACTGAGTTCCAAATAACAAACAACCCATTTTTCTGCTTCCACCCTAATCTTGGAAGACATTCGATTATTTTATATTGAAAAACGAACAATTGTAATTACCAAAATTCTGAAACATAATTCCGTATTTCTTCTTCCATTCACATAAGCTGGCAATTTCAATAACAATAGCTTGTTTGAGGGAGAGGTGGAATACTCTTCCATTCAGATAAGCTGGAAATTTCAATAACAATAGCTTGTTTGAGGGAGAGGTGGAATACTCTTCCATCATTGCAGTGATATTAGAGTAATTCTGAGTAATCCAGAAGTAATTAACTTGAAACGTGCTTAGCTTTTCTGTGGATCATTAATAAAGTTATAATTGTTCGAGTTTATTGCCAAGATGGTCGAGCTGGGAATTCATATTTTCTGTGGCATAATAAAAGTATCAGTGAAGAATTGCTGTTGAATTTGTTGGATGTCTTAAGAGATTTAGACTGATAGGATAATTGGTTGAATTTAATGGCGCCTGAGCAAGATGGTTTCGCCATACTGCAACAATTGTGGATATACAGGGTAGAGATGAATGAGGCTTTTAAAAATATTCCGTTGCAAAACGGTTACCTGAATATAAAACTTAAGCTGTTCATTAGTAATTTATCCAAAGAATCATATTTAATATGGTTAATGCTTTACCGTGACAGTACAGTTAAGTTATTAAAAGCTATTACAATTCTAAATAAAAGAATTCAAGGCAAAACAATTAAGCGATTCCTTTCCTCTTAGGAATAAATTAATGTAATAATAAGTTCCCACATTTTTAGTTAACCCTTTGTGGACAGATACGGCGTATAAAGTGCGCCACAGTTCACCGATCTCGAGATTGAAGTGTAGAAAATCCAGTTAAAGTACAGGTTAGAGGCTAAACTTCGGACACAAATGTTAATTAATGTATATTTATAAATGTATATTATCCATCCATTCCAACCCCTAGTCTTATTATACTATGAAAAATAAAGTTTTATATAATTAAATAAGCATAGAGTTGGGAAAAATGGGATGGCGTATAAAGTGCGCCAACCTGATCTGAGTGTTCTAAAAAGTTACCTGTCCGAAAAGGGTTAAGAAGTATTTTTCCGTCGCCAAAAGGATTAAAATTCTTAATGAATAGTTCATTCATTCTTTCAAGAAAACTCAGTTGGAAATCCAAATAATAAAGATTATTCTTACCAAATAATAAGTTGTCGAAAATTTATTTAAATATAGAGAGAATAAATTAGTGAAACGAAAGTTCCAAAGAAACTGTGATTCTACTTACAGATCACTTATTATTTAATTTTATTTGTGTTACGAAAGATATGTTCTTTTCCTTGTTGGTGATTTTGATTTGAGATACGTTCTATATATATTCTTATTTGTCTGTATTTACAGAAGAGGAATATAACGAATTTTATGAATGCGAATGTAGGGGAAGGTGGTGTACCTAGGTCCCATTTTTACTTTTTAATTTTCAATTGGATAATTACTAAAAGAAAGGTAACAAAACAATTTCTCTTTCATATTTTAGGCCTTTATACACAACATATATTTTTTGTAGATTTTTTAAAAAAGTATTTCAGTGCATTATTTACAATTTAAAAAAAAGTGCAAATAGGTCCAAGGTACACCATGGGTAGTGTACCTTGGACCAGCTATTTCTAGATTTAAAAAATATAACCGAATAGTTTGAACATAAACATTTATTGGCATTTCAGCTACAGAAAAATGTTAATGAGCACTTTCACTTAATGAGGTCTTAGATTAGACCGAATATAAAATTATTACAGCAACAGTTTCATTCCTATGAGTAGGCTTAACCAACATTGTAATTAGACAAGTCATTTCCAAATGTTAATTTACGAAGCTGTCTTTCAGATCCTCCAGTCAACACGGGATGTGGTAACTTCCACATTACAACACATTTTTTCACAACATGAGTGGTAGACCATGTAGTGGTCATGCACCAAGGTACACCACTTGGGCATGGTCCAAGGTACACCACTTGGCCATTTCATGGAAAATGGCTGACTACTAAATTGTGGTTAGACTTAACATAATTTCTAACACATGTTATTATAGCTAAAACTGTGCTTTATAAGTTAGGCATTTTACTATAAAGTAATTCATGTATGTTTAGGAACTATTAATACAAAATTCAACAGGAAAAAAATTACTTTTGATGGGTCAATTTCCTTTTTCAGGATTCATTCATTCAAATGAGCACCTTGACAAATAAGTTTAGGTACACTGGGACCTCTGGTGGCAAGTGTACAAAATACATATAACATTTTCTATACATCTATACAGATGGCGCTAAAATCGGCATAGGTTCAAGGTACACTTATGTCCAAGGTACACCACCTTCCCCAATATTAAATATTTATGTTTCGAACATAGAAAATTATTTATTGGTTTATACTTAAAGAATAAAATTCACAGTATTATATTAATACAGCAGTGTCGACATGAAACATGCTTTAACATGTTCAGCCCCCTATATATGTATAAAGATTCATATGGAATAAATTGTTGATAAAATCATGTTCTCTTGATAAATTTGTTAAAATAATAATATTCTTTCATTAACACATTCGCTGGCACTATTCACGCCTGAGATTCGAACCATCTATCTAATTAGATGACCCCTTCTCTGCCATCTCTTAATTACAGTAGAAAAGTAGTCATCTAATTAGATAATAGGTTCTGGACGC
>BGPR01027454.1:0-20715 GCA_013235015.1 Araneus ventricosus
GCGTCCAGAACCTATTATCTAATTAGATGACTACTTTTCTACTGTAATTAAGAGATGGCAGAGAAGGGGTCATCTAATTAGATAGATGGTTCGAATCTCAGGCGTGAATAGTGCCAGCGAATGTGTTAATGAAAGAATATTATTATTTTAACAAATTTATCAAGAGAACATGATTTTATCAACAATTTATTCCATATGAATCTTTATACATATATAGGGGGCTGAACATGTTAAAGCATGTTTCATGTCGACACTGCTGTATTAATATAATACTGTGAATTTTATTCTTTAAGTATAAACCAATAAATAATTTTCTATGTTCGAAACATAAATATTTAATATTGGGGAAGGTGGTGTACCTTGGACATAAGTGTACCTTGAACCTATGCCGATTTTAGCGCCATCTGTATAGATGTATAGAAAATGTTATATGTATTTTGTACACTTGCCACCAGAGGTCCCAGTGTACCTAAACTTATTTGTCAAGGTGCTCATTTGAATGAATGAATCCTGAAAAAGGAAATTGACCCATCAAAAGTAATTTTTTTCCTGTTGAATTTTGTATTAATAGTTCCTAAACATACATGAATTACTTTATAGTAAAATGCCTAACTTATAAAGCACAGTTTTAGCTATAATAACATGTGTTAGAAATTATGTTAAGTCTAACCACAATTTAGTAGTCAGCCATTTTCCATGAAATGGCCAAGTGGTGTACCTTGGACCATGCCCAAGTGGTGTACCTTGGTGCATGACCACTACATGGTCTACCACTCATGTTGTGAAAAAATGTGTTGTAATGTGGAAGTTACCACATCCCGTGTTGACTGGAGGATCTGAAAGACAGCTTCGTAAATTAACATTTGGAAATGACTTGTCTAATTACAATGTTGGTTAAGCCTACTCATAGGAATGAAACTGTTGCTGTAATAATTTTATATTCGGTCTAATCTAAGACCTCATTAAGTGAAAGTGCTCATTAACATTTTTCTGTAGCTGAAATGCCAATAAATGTTTATGTTCAAACTATTCGGTTATATTTTTTAAATCTAGAAATAGCTGGTCCAAGGTACACTACCCATGGTGTACCTTGGACCTATTTGCACTTTTTTTTAAATTGTAAATAATGCACTGAAATACTTTTTTAAAAAATCTACAAAAAATATATGTTGTGTATAAAGGCCTAAAATATGAAAGAGAAATTGTTTTGTTACCTTTCTTTTAGTAATTATCCAATTGAAAATTAAAAAGTAAAAATGGGACCTAGGTACACCACCTTCCCCTACATTCGCATTCATAAAATTCGTTATATTCCTCTTCTGTAAATACAGACAAATAAGAATATATATAGAACGTATCTCAAATCAAAATCACCAACAAGGAAAAGAACATATCTTTCGTAACACAAATAAAATTAAATAATAAGTGATCTGTAAGTAGAATCACAGTTTCTTTGGAACTTTCGTTTCACTAATTTATTCTCTCTATATTTAAATAAATTTTCGACAACTTATTATTTGGTAAGAATAATCTTTATTATTTGGATTTCCAACTGAGTTTTCTTGAAAGAATGAATGAACTATTCATTAAGAATTTTAATCCTTTTGGCGACGGAAAAATACTTCTTAACCCTTTTCGGACAGGTAACTTTTTAGAACACTCAGATCAGGTTGGCGCACTTTATACGCCATCCCATTTTTCCCAACTCTATGCTTATTTAATTATATAAAACTTTATTTTTCATAGTATAATAAGACTAGGGGTTGGAATGGATGGATAATATACATTTATAAATATACATTAATTAACATTTGTGTCCGAAGTTTAGCCTCTAACCTGTACTTTAACTGGATTTTCTACACTTCAATCTCGAGATCGGTGAACTGTGGCGCACTTTATACGCCGTATCTGTCCACAAAGGGTTAACTAAAAATGTGGGAACTTATTATTACATTAATTTATTCCTAAGAGGAAAGGAATCGCTTAATTGTTTTGCCTTGAATTCTTTTATTTAGAATTGTAATAGCTTTTAATAACTTAACTGTACTGTCACGGTAAAGCATTAACCATATTAAATATGATTCTTTGGATAAATTACTAATGAACAGCTTAAGTTTTATATTCAGGTAACCGTTTTGCAACGGAATATTTTTAAAAGCCTCATTCATCTCTACCCTGTATATCCACAATTGTTGCAGTATGGCGAAACCATCTTGCTCAGGCGCCATTAAATTCAACCAATTATCCTATCAGTCTAAATCTCTTAAGACATCCAACAAATTCAACAGCAATTCTTCACTGATACTTTTATTATGCCACAGAAAATATGAATTCCCAGCTCGACCATCTTGGCAATAAACTCGAACAATTATAACTTTATTAATGATCCACAGAAAAGCTAAGCACGTTTCAAGTTAATTACTTCTGGATTACTCAGAATTACTCTAATATCACTGCAATGATGGAAGAGTATTCCACCTCTCCCTCAAACAAGCTATTGTTATTGAAATTTCCAGCTTATCTGAATGGAAGAGTATTCCACCTCTCCCTCAAACAAGCTATTGTTATTGAAATTGCCAGCTTATGTGAATGGAAGAAGAAATACGGAATTATGTTTCAGAATTTTGGTAATTACAATTGTTCGTTTTTCAATATAAAATAATCGAATGTCTTCCAAGATTAGGGTGGAAGCAGAAAAATGGGTTGTTTGTTATTTGGAACTCAGTTGAAGAATATTTGTATAGTTCTTAATCGAGTTCAGTTGCTTAGGTTTTTATTAAAAATGTTTTTTCCCGTGAAATTTAAATTTGAGATTTCATGTTTGTAGTGCATCGTGCTTCATATGTTTATAAACTGGACGCGGGAATATGAAAAAATATGTATCCCCAACAACGATGGTTTATCTAAGCGTTTGTGTCGCATGACCTGACTTCTTCTCTCCACCAGGGAATAATGCTTTATTCGAGATAGCCCGTGCAACGCCGGGCCATGCAGCTAGTATTTATATAGTTCTTGATCGAGTTCAATTGCTTATAGAACTGATTACGGTTAAAGATTTGAAATCTCTTGCAAATTTGGCTTTTAAAGTATCTTTAAAAAATGCTAGAATTTTATTCAGTTTAATTTATATACAAGAATCAACAAATAACAATTGGTAGTATCATTCAATTGACTCGAAATTTCAAAGGATAATGAATTTTTTAAGCTGAAGATTTGAAAATGGCGATCGAAACACAAAATCTTCTTATTTCATTGACAACTAACGTATTTTCAGAAATTGGCAGTATACCAGCCATTTATTTGACTCAGTACTGTTCTACAGCTCCGAAATTTCAGTTTTATTCTTGCACATTTCAAATAATATAAATTTTAGGGTAAAAGTTTGAGCTTTTGAGGAATTCAAAAAGTCAACAATCATCCAAAGTGTTTACATAAACACTAGACAGCAGAAGAAATGGAAGGTACTTCAGTTAACATATTTGAAAAGTGTTTCAAGAATATTCTTTGTAAAAAAGTGGAAATATAATGTCATGGCAGCTTTAAGTGAAGTTGAGAGTAAATGTGCTCGAACTATCTTCTTTTTTTCTGTGAGTGAAATAAAGAAACTTTCAAAAAAGTAACAAATATTGACATTGAAAGTCAACTAGGAAGACTAAAAGCACTCGTGTCACTTTTGAAAAAATGTTACATTGTGAGTAGCGTAAGTGATGTCGAAGGTTAGAAAATATCACTCTTTTATTCCTTTTGTAGAGATGGTTTGACATCATTTTTTATGGTGAGTGTCCCATAAAAACCAAACCTTGATATTTTACAGGAAAAAAATTAGTTTTTGACATTAAGTGATGTTTTATTATTCTATGGATATCAAAAGACTCTTCATGTCAAATGTGCCACGTAACTTGAAGACGAAAGAAGTTGTTAGAAGAATCTGTAACCTCAGAAAAAGCTTTTCCTCAGTAGTTAATTTATGATGTAAAGTGTGTGCGCAGATTCTAACCATTTACATATACACAAACAAAATCAGAAGAGTATTGTAAATGCAAATGTGAAATAAAAATTTAACCAAAATAGTGAGGTTATTTTCGGTTAGTAATATTAATGTTCCGTTTTGAAGCAACACAACAGCTATTTTAGAACGGACCACATGATTCGGAACTACTGTCTGATGACGGGGACGAAGACTGAGCCGACACCCCTTCTCTTCAAGCTACCGCTCTACACCGATGGGAGGGCGTTTGGCCCCCTACATATGATTTAGAGTGCGGCTGGCCCGCATACACTGCGGGTCTTCAGTGGAATCGGGTTTCGAACCTGGAGCCCTCCCGTCCGAGGCCTACACCAAACCGCTAGGCCATCGCGGTTCCTAAAAGAGTGAGGAACGGTGGTGCGTATTTACGGATCCTACTATGGTTTGGATTGAGGTCGCTTTTCATTGGCTCTCAGCGTCACGTGACTTCGCTTGCTTCTGAATGATGTCATAGGAGCGCGCTTAGTTTGGATTTCGATTTTTATCTTAGCTATTGCATCACGGAGAAACCAAAATTATCTTTATCTTGAATTCATCATTCCCTTTAGAAATATCCAAATAATCATAATTAAAAGATAATTTTGATTTTTTTCATGATACAATAGCTAAGAAAAAAATCGAAATCCAAACTAAGCGCGCTCGTATGACATCATTCAGAAGCAAGCGAAGTCACGTGACGCTGAGAGCCAATAAAAAGCGACCTCAATCCAAACCATAGTAGGATCCGTAAATATGCGACGGTGGTGGAAGAATTAATAGAAAATATATCTTAAAGACGGTCCAAGTGCTTGAAAATGCCATTTGCATAAACACTAAGAAACTTTGAAGATATTCGTTTAACCTGCGAGGACGCGCGTTCCTTATACTTACTCGTGGACGCGCATCTGGTCTCGCAGGCCCGGGGTCCTGTTTTTTCAACAAAACGCGCAGAAAATTACGTTTACTTTAATAGGAAACCTATGTTGCACTATTTTACAGAATATGAAATATTAGTAAAATAATTTGCAGATAACTCTCTTCTCGGGATCGCATTAAATTGAAGAAAATGGATGAATGCATGTATTTCCAAGGTATTTATGAAAATGCTGGCTTTCCCGTCCAAAATTACCTGAATTCTTCTGGATATAAGTATTAATGCATCATCTGTCTCAACGATAAACATTTCCAAGACATTTGAACCGGTGTACAACTTTTGCTTCACCAAAGTTCTCGGTAGTTGTACAACGATGTTATGTGTAAAAAAAGTCATATTTTTTGCGAGGTTCTATTTCACATCATTTTGTTAATTCCAACTATCTACACCATTTTTAACTCCAGCCTTCTTCTTAACAATAGGTGGACTCACAAATATTCCATTCATTGTCTAATTCCTTTTCAGAATTCGACATATAATCTCTAACTAATTCAACAGCAACAAGTTCATTATTTTCTTTGTTAATCGATTCTTATTTAGTTGATTTTCAGCTGAAAGCGTTTATTATCCTTGCATCTAATATTTGTAGTTCGAATAGCCTTAAATTGTCGCGATCTATCTGTTCCATTTAGTAATCCTACAAATAAACACGAGCGCGTATCGGGCTTCGGAGTTCGACCTCCTTTTTTCTGGGATAACAAATGAGGGGAAATTCTTGAAATGCCTGCGGTCACCAAGTAAATGACCTCTAATGCAGCTACTGTGAATCTGGAGTTTCTTCGTCGAAGGATTCATTTTCTGTTATAAATTCTTACAGGCACCGGGCCTCGCAGACCCAGTGCGAATCCTCGAGGGTTAATGTTGTTGCCATAGGAAATGAAATAAAATGCCAAAAACCTGTTATAAGAATGAAA
Source organism: Araneus ventricosus (assembly GCA_013235015.1). Classification (NCBI taxonomy): domain Eukaryota; kingdom Metazoa; phylum Arthropoda; class Arachnida; order Araneae; family Araneidae; genus Araneus; species Araneus ventricosus. The sequence goes on from BGPR01027454.1 coordinate 5,855, forward strand.
CCAAATAATAATATATATAAATTGTTGAAATACTTGATGTAGAACCGCCATCGTCCGAACAATGAAGTTTTGGTTCTTAACACTCTGACTCCTAAGCCGGCCGTAACCGGCCATGCGACTTCTATACTAGTGGGACGGACTTCGGCCGGTTGCTGTTCCGAAAGGGGGGAGAAGGCAGTTGGGTGAGTGGTCATTAAATGGACCCTTAGGGGAGAGATGAGAGATGAAAGGCCTTCCACTCATATCTCCCACCACCCCGTAGTGAGGAGAAAAGGGGGAACGGGACGGGCGAATCCATTCCACAGGTCAATTATTAAACAAACCTCCGTATACAACTGTATTCAGATTTTGAGGACTCTTAGTAGTTAGAGGGTTAAACGATATGGCATTAAATGAAACTAAGTCGATTATTATCACAATTGATGAGTGAACATTTTCAGCTTAATAAAATTAATAAAAATTTTGTCAATTACTATAATAAGTTTAAAAAATGAGAATTGTGTATTATTAAGCAATTTGAAGTATTAACTATGTTTCGTTCAAACAGAAAAAAATGAGCTTTAATATAAGCTCCAAGCTTATAGAAAACCAGATTAAAAACCTTCTTTTAGACCAAAGGTTCTCAGACAATGGTGCGCGTACCCCTGGGAGGGTACGCGACGAACCAATTAGAGGCATGGTGAAAGTAATATTTGTAATGGCCGTGAAATCACGAAATATAAGGGATTAAAATAAAATGAAATAAAGTGAAGTTTTTCAGGTCCAAAAGCCCACTGAGTAGTAGTAAAAGGAAGAATATTGTTTAGCAACGGATTCGGAAACCTTCCGCGCTTTTGCGCATGTGCCGGGCGGAGTTATTTTCATCAAAATAGGGGAAAGTGAAGAATGGAAGGGCAAGGAACATTTTACTGAGCGTGATCTAACAAAGAACTCTGGTAATGCGCTCATATGGTTGATTACCTGACACCCCTTTCCGGTGTAAAATTGTCCAAAACTGGTAGTCTCGGAATCCGTTGCTGAACAGTGACAAGAATTCTCGGTGTTAAAGCAATAAAATATTTAATACCTTTCAAGGACACAAAACTTTCGGAAAGAAGAAACTCGTCTCAAGGTATCCGCATACGTTGGAAATCGATTTTCGGCCAAAATTCACAATTTATTATTATTATTGTTGTTTCATCAAAAAGCGTATACTTTGAGGCTTTCAAAACTGTTTTTATTTTATTTTTACTACACCCAGAAAGAAAACCAGAGCTTGTTTTGGAAGCCTCAGGAACTGAAAACGAAAAAGGAAATAGAACGATTGGAAAACAATGTTCAGTTTTTTAAACCATATAATTAATGTTCCCTTTAATTATTGTTTATTACAATTATTTATGTCTTTTTAGTTGTTTCGAGAAGAGAGTTGTGTCTAGACTCAGAAAATTAAAAAATAAACACGAAGGTCTGGGAGGGAAGAGAAAGCTGACAGACAATTTTATTGATAAACTTCAAAATTATTATGCAATAGCCATAAGAAGCGACACAAATAACTTAGATGTAATGCCAAGCTCTGCGTTGGCAACTTTTGTCATGTTTACTCTAATAAATTTCAACCAATGCATTTACAGAGTCCGACGGGCACTGACAATTTACACTCGCTTACCTGTAACAAAGTTGCTCGGGAAAAAAATAAATGGGCTAAAAAGAATAAAATCACCCAGGAGGTGAAGAAAGAGAGTGTAATTTATAAATGTGGTGAATTTTATGTAAGTTACTGCATAAATTTAAATTAAAAAATGTATTTTTGTACTTTAAGCTTCCTGAGTTATTTATTGTCAATATGCGCATTCCATGAACACGCTCAAAGATTGCATTGAAATGATCTTGCTTAACACGATGATTAACTGTTATCTTTCATCATAAGTTATCGCGAAATAATTTTAATTATGTTTCATTTGTTATTACATGAAACTAATCTCTATATTTAAAATAATTGGCAAAACCAGATTATTACCAGTCCCCCAACCTCAACCACTGGACCGGTTTGGACCACCGGTTTTTTAAGTTTTTTTATATTTATTATTTTCTAGTTTTTAGTCTTTAATTTATGTCATAATTCAGTATTATAAATATTTTATACATCAACTAACTAAAGCAATTATTTTATTGATAAAGGTATGATAGGATGTACATAATGGACCCTATGCTTTATTTTATTCCAGCAATAATTTCTTTAAAAAGATCTATAATAGGACATACTTATTTTTATTTTTTATTGAAACATTTAAATTACTTTGTCAAATATTTCAGTTCCTAAAAATACAATAGATGGCGCCACGGAAACCTACAGAATGCAAACGTAAATTTGCGATTTTTTTATAAAACTGATAATTGAGAGCTCTAAAATTATTAAAATATTGCATGTCATCAAGACCCAATAAATATTCAAATTTTCTCAACACCACTGCATTAAGAAGTGAGTGAATTATCGATCACAAAATTCCAACCTTACATACATACAAACATGAAACATTTCGAACTTAGTAAAAGCGTTTAATAAAAAGACAAATTAAAGGGTACTCAGGAAATAAAGATTATAAAGATTTTAGCCAAACGCGATTGTATTATATAACTTAATACGGGTTGGCCGAAAAATGTTAATTTATCAAGAATAATGACCGAAAATAAGTATAGATAAATGCAAAGAAGTGTTGTCAAACGATACGATCTTCGTATTGGCATGGATGTAAAACGTTTTGAACAAGCTTTGTTAAATCTATGTAAAGGTATATATACCTTTTACAAAATTTACATACTTGCAGCTTTATTGTTTCTTTACATAAGCTTCTTTAAATTGATGTTTGAACCAAGAGATGCGAGTCACTGACAAAGATTTCACTCTTGGAGAAATATCGATATGTGGCATATGTCAGTATTTTTTGTCTCTCGTCATTTTTTGGACATTTCTGACGCAATGCAAGGACGTGGTGTCCTGATGGCAAGGTCTCGGGTTCGAAACTGTAGGGTTGCAAGTTCGAAATTCGGTTCCGCAGAAAATCCTCCATGTATGTAGTTTTAATTCACACCATTTCTGAAGAGGGTCAAACGTACTCCCGTTGGCACAGTGCAGAAGCTTGGAGAAGCCTTTAGTTTTACATTACACAACTTTGCGAATCAGTAGTCGCTAAACTACAATTCCGATTTTTAATTTTTTTTTCTAACTTCTGTTGTTACCTTTTATCTCTAAAATAAGGCATTAGTTATGTTTTTAGCATATGTAGTTACTGAAATATAGAGGATATCCCATGCAAAATAAATAAAAATATTAATAAAGGGAATTATAAATGTGGAAGAGTAAAAAATAATAGCAGACAACGACAAGAAGTAAGAATCTGGTGAATAACTTCATCAGAGGCCAGCCATCCATGCAGATTCAAATTCTTTTTAGATATTCATACTTTTTTGTCTTTTTAGATATTCAATATCCCATGCAACGTTTTCTGTGGCGTTTTGGCATGTGAATCGAATTCCTTTTTGAGACCCCAATGGGAGGAACGTAGTCCTATGTTAAAATTAACTATATATTCAATCACAGGTAGTCGTTTTCCAAAGTAATCATAATTTTATAGCCACAAATTTTAATATTTGGAAATATAATACTGCATAGCTTGTAAAAAAGTGCATTAATATAAATATTTATCAACTCGGAGACGTTGTAGAGCAAAATATATGATAATACACCTCCACGTTCGAAAACAATACTTCCATAAAATATTATAAACCCTTAAATTGCTTCATCTCAAGCAACACAAAATTAACACCTTCTGAATAAATATTTTTACTACTTTCATCTTGAGTTCCAAACAAAACGATCGAACAAATTATCCTTTGGCATTTCGCGAAACCCCATTTGCCGTTCCTGTAACATTATCCCTTTTCTGCCTAGGCCAGTAACATTTTGTCTCTTGCTCCCTTACCTCATCTATCATGGGCGGAGGTAATCAGAGGCCAGCAGCAACTGGAGTCGAGACGTCGCCAATTTCGGTTGGCGACGCGCCGTACATCAGTTGGCGACATTGATTTAATTTATGTTTTGTTACGGGAGGCGTCAGAAGTAATGGGTTGCTGTGTCCAATGGTAACCTGCATTGTTCTAGCTGATGTCTTTCGAAGACTCATTTATGGAAGTGGATGTTTTATTTATTTCGATGATGGGAACTTGGGTTGGGAACTCATATTTCATCCTAACATTAATGTGTTTGAAGAAAGCTTGTAAATTTATCCGTTTCGTAGCACTGTTGCAAGTTTGAGCGAAATGGATACACTTTTAGAAAGTTTGTATTCTTTCTTTGGAAGACTCATTTATGGAATTGGATGTTTTATTTATTTCGATAGATGGGAACTTGGGTTGGGAACTCATATTTCATCGTAATATTAATGTTTTTGAAGAAAGCTTGTAAATTTATCTGTTTCCAAGCATTGTTGCAAGTTCGAGTGAAATGGATACAGTTTTAGAAAATTAATTTTCTTTCTTTCTTTGGAAGTCTCATTTATGGAAGTGGAAGGTTTATTTATTTTGTTAGATGGGTACTTGGGTTAGGAACTCATATTTCATCGTAATATTAATCTTTTTAAAGAACGCTTGTAAATTTATCCGTTTCGTAACACTGTTGCAAGTTTGAGCGAAATGGATACAGTTTTAGAAAGTTTATATTCTTTCTTTGGAAGACTCATTTATGGAATTGGATGTTTTATTTATTTCGATGATGGGAACTTGGGTTGGGAACTCATATTTCATCGTAACATTAATGTGTTTGAAGAAAGCTTGTAAATTTATCTGTTTCGTAGCACTGTTGCAAGTTTGAGTGAAATGGATACAGTTTTAGAAAGTTTATTTTCTTTCTTTCTTTGGACGACTCATTTATGGAAGTGGATGTTATATTTATTTTGATAGATGGGAACTTGGGTTGGGAACTCATATTTCATCGTAATATTAATGTGTTTGAAGAAAGCTTATAAATTTATCCGTTTCGTAGCACTGTTGCAAGTGTGAGAGAAATGGATACAGTTTTAGAAAGTTTATTTTCTTTCTTTGGAAGACTCATTTATGAAAGTGGATGTTTTATTTATTTCGATAGATGAGAACTTGGGTTAGGAACTCATATTTCATCGTAATATTAATCTTCTTAAAGAACGCTTGTAAATTTATCCGTTTCGAAACACCGTTGCAAGTTTGAGCGAAATGGATGCAGTTTTAGAAAGTTTATATTCTTTCTTTGGAAGACTGATTTATGGAATTGGATGTTATATTTATTTCGATAGATGGGAACTTGGGTTAGAAACTCATATTTCATCGTAATATTAATCTTTTTAAAGAACGCTTGTAAATTTATCCGTTTTGTAACACTGTTGCAAGTTTGAGCGAAATGGATACAGTTTTAGAAAGTTTATTTTCTTTCAGTACTTTTAGATTGACGAACATAGTCAAAATAGTATGTTTTGTTTCTTAACTCATACCAATGAAATAAATTGTTGAAAGAACTACATGGAAGAACTATTACAAGCAAGCAAAACTAATTCCATACTAAAAAGACTACTTTATAAAACCTGTATTTTATTATTCTTAGTTGTATTATATTTTGTGATGAATTTATTAATTATGTTTCTTATCTTTGTGGAAAGATGTTGTAAGCACGCTTAAAACTTTATTAAATCGCAAAGAAAAACGTAAACAACAAAAATACTTAATGGATAAAACTTTTTGTGCTGATGTGGCGTGAAAGTTCTTAGAAATGGTGGCATTTCCAGTTTAATCCTCGTCACGTCACCAAAGCTCTTAATTGTGAAGTTTGTTGCAAAATAGTCTTCGCAAGACAGAAAGCAAAAAAGTAGGCCATTCTAATTAGCGAACACTATGTTTCAATGTATAAATCTTCATAATATTATTTTTCAAATTATATATTCTGCAAAATAATGAATGATGTATAAAGCTGTTAAATAATTCTAATTCATTTTATTTTCAGTATTTTTACCATATTTATTTTGGGCAGAACATAACGTACATGAACAAGGCTTCTAAATATTTTACAGATCATTCTAATATTGATTACGTCATAATTATTAAAACACAAAACGTTTATTTTCAATATTAATAAACTTCGAATGTTATTAACTTTCAGTGTCAGTTACTTCTTTAGAATTCATACAGAAACTCACCAAATTGCTATATTAACTTAAAAGAAAGAATATGCATAACAGAAGTATTCTCAACCGAAAGAATATGTGTGTATAAGTTTTTCAAAAATCCTACATTTTTATACACTAATACATATTAAGAATTATTATTGTATCTGGTATACCAACAAACAAATGTTGTCATATTTTTCTCGATAGTTTAGTTTAGTTTAGTTATATTAACGTCCCGTTTTGAAATTTTTCTCGATAACGTAATGACCTGAAAGAAGACAGATGACAGATAGCATATTTAGCTTATCAGAAAATAAGTTTGTTTTATAATTTGAACAGATAAGGCTATTTTTATTTTTATTTTAGTTTTCAAGCAAAACTATATGATCAGTAATCTAAATGTATTAAATATTTTAAAGTACTTTTGATGCAAAATAGCAGTATTTTTGCCTTAATTTAGTAACAAAATTTAATATCCGATCTTTAAAAAATATAATACTTGATAATCGCATGCGTCTTATGATAATTATATGCTTGCGTATGAGAGACATTCTGTTATTGATCCACCTGAGCGTCTAACAAACTAATTCAAAATAAATAGAGTGATAAATAATAATAAGAAGAAGATTCTTTAAAACACGCGTTTGTAAGTGTACCAAAATGTAGAAACAAATATTTAATCAAAAATACGATCGTTAAAAAAATTGCAAAAGCTCCAGTTGCTGTTTATGAATACTTTAAATAAATTGGTATTTCAATCACTTTGTAACCATATTTTTATTTTATTGAATGCTTAAGAATTTAATTTATTTTTATGTTTATTTTGGCTTAATTTTCTTATCATAATATGATCAGCATTTCACGGCTTTACTATTTTAGTTTCGACTTCCAAATTGTTAATAAAAAATATCATTTTCTAAATTTTGGCATACAAGTAAAAGCTTACTATTTAAAAGCTTTTTTTTTCGATATGTTAGACCGTAGTATATTTCATGATTGATTCTGATAAATATGATGGAATATTAAAATCCATTTTTTATCATACTCGCTACCAGATGGCGCTATTCATAAGGAATCAAAATTAATTATAATTAATTACGTGATAATTAAGTTATTGAATGTTTAATGTTATATTAAAGTATAGTATAAATATTAAAATATTGTATTGTCATTGGGAACACACCACTGCACAAAATTCTTGAACTCTAGTACATCAAGAAGTGAGAGAAAAATCGATTTAAAATGAATCTTTCGAAACAAGAATATATAGGCGCCTATAAAATTGAATTGAATGCGACATAATCGGTTCCTAAGTTCGATTGGCATTTGATTGTTGGAATTCCAACTTTGGGTTGTCTTTTTCATAGTAATAGTTTATAATCTAATTATCTTTATGTATTTCATTGTATGATTATTAATTAGGTAACATTATATTTATATTTAATTTTAATTATTGGTTTAAAAGATATATATACTGAAAATGTTATTTGAGTTTTAATTGTTTGTAAAATATATATATATATATATATATATATATATATATACAAAAACAGAAGCAAATGCAAGAACCAATTTAGAAATTAGTTTTAATCAAATAAATACTGAATTCAAAGAAGTAATATTTCATATGAAGTAAACTTAGGAAATGGACACTAAACGATTAACAAAAATTCTAAAAAATATTTAAACATGAGAAAAAACTTCACAATTGCGGTGAATGCGCCAATGCAGCAGTCCAACCGAAAAGTGAGAAATATTAACAAAAGAAAACAAAACCATGTCATAAATGAAAACCAAAACAACATGTATATATATATATATCAAAACAAACAAGAAATAAAAGACAAAAATTCAAAAACAACCAAGACACAATGGAAAAAATAGACAAAAATTATAATAAATTGAAAAATATCATAGCCAGCCGCTCGTCAGGAATATATATATATATATGTGTGTGTGTGTGTGTGTTATACCATTAAAGATGATTGCCCAGAGTAATTTGAAACATTTTGATGGTAATAAACGTTTGTAACGTGTTATATTCGGCAAACCTTTTTTTCTTAGAAAAGTAGTTGAAAGTTAAAGAATATTTTTGCAACCTTAAAGTATTTGAAAATGTTTTCCATTTGGGAAAAATAAATCAATTCCATATTTCTAGAATGTATAATATATTTTAAGTATAAGCAACGGTTTCTTGTATTATAAACATACAGAGTTGAAAGTAAGTAAATATTCTGCTTTTGTTAATAAAAAAAAATTCTTAAAAATAATGTTTTTCGTTGGGATTTGGAAACGATTTAATACAGTAATGTTTAAATTTTTTGAATATATTCAAATATGAATTATTACTCTTACGGCAGCAGGTTAACATTTATAACTGAATTTCTCAATTTTGTGATAGATATGTCTTTTCGTATATCTATCCTTTCTACATAAAGTACAAGGTTTTAAGAAAATAAGTATATCTTTTAATGTCTCTCGTACAGTTGGTTTCTTTAATATAAAAACTATCCCAAAAAAGAGTGCTTCATTTATTGAGCATTTTTTAAAGAAGTAATTAATATTTCCAAAATTTATTCTCTTGTAATTTGGCTCATATTTAACTCTATTTCATTCAATAATTTCATCATAAAAAATAATGGGAAAGTTCATCTTCCCATTCCTTCCTTATTTTTCCATCTATATTTTCCCTATAGAAGTACAGAAAACACACAATGAAATAATTAAATAATTCTGCAATTTCCGTCACATTGGTTTCAGACGTTGTACTATTTTTTATCGGTAAGTAATTCCTTTATAAACTCCGAAACTTTGAATTCAGAAGATTCAGAAGAGAGAAATGGCTTTTATGAAAATATGTATTCGTTAAAAGTGTTTAATGTGGAATTTTGGTTGAAAAATCTTAACTAAATATGTATGTGGATTTGAAGTTTTAAAATTGATTATACCGTGATAATTTATAATGTCTTGCCTATTTAACCTTGATATGTCTGATCATGGAATATATTTTAACATTTACTTTTGCTTATTTGCTCTTTTAATGTTAAGAAATCTGTTTTTTTTAAAAAATAGCTTATGAATAATTATAGTCTTTCAACTTTTTAAAAATAATATTTCTTACCATTTTCCGTGAAATCCTCAAATATTTAAATAAAAGATCATTTGTCTGTTTATGTTTTCTTATGCTGCAAGTTTGAATAAGAACTATTTTCTTTAAAATGTAGAGATTCTATTTGTCACTTAAAAGCCAGAAAATATTTTATCTAAATACCTTAAAAATCCGTAAAATACATTACAAACCTAAATCTGAAAAAAAAAACCTTTACAACCGCACCATCGCAATAAATGTATAATTTCATATACTTACAGCATAAACTACTGTCACGATGAAACATGTCGCAATATTTAAAGCACACACAAAATAATTCTTAATTCGCAGAAAAGTTAATGAATAGAGTCCTTTGTTAAGAATTCTACTAAAGAATTCCGTTCATTATTTTAAACTTTGAAAGACAACAAAGAAAAAAAACTCTATACTTTTTCAAAACATTTTTTATTTTTCATTTTTCTCGGTAGAAAAAATGTTCGCTAATTAATCAGCGGTAAAAACTTTCATCGCCACGAACTCATTTTTCTTTCAGTTTTTTAAATGCCTGAAGAATGATTTGTCGGACGTTTTATTGTTAAGTCACGGAGAATATTGATGAAGGCATGTCTTACAACACGACAAGATGGAAAAAAAATTAAAGGACAAAAGATGTTCGTTTTTCTCTTAACAACTTAAAATACTTGCTAATTGATACGTTAAATATCAGAGTTCAAAAATTTATTTGTAGAATTTCGTAATTTTTATTTAATGCCGTAAAAGTTCTTCACAAATTAAATCAAATAGTTTTTCACAATTATATTTTTAGATGGATGGTGGACTTTGAAATTTTTAGAAAATATTTAAAAAATGGAGTTCCCATTTTTACTTTTAAAAAACATAACTATGCATTATAAAATTAAAACACTAAATTGAATTCAACTATGTGTTAAATAAATGTATGTTTGTTGTTAAATAAATGAATTGCTAATGGCTTCAGAGGACTCAGTAAAACTGGTGCACCAATAGGTTCACATTTGAAAGAGAAAGTATTCCTTTTCTGTAACTTATTTTTAAACAAAATAATTTTATTCAAAATGGCTAAATCATCGACTTCGAATCATCCACTGATGACTCACTTATTAATTAAAAACATGAAAGTGTTAGCGAGATAATGTGAGAATTAAATCTTTGATGCATAGAGAATATAAATTGCTAACATTGAAAATCTTTGAACAGAACCTTGACTGAAATCGTTAGAATGTTAAAGAAATTATATAAAAAAAATTATAAACTAACCCTTCTAACACGAACAGATTCTTCTGCTGACAAATTGTTACAACCTTTCAGCAACACCAACAAATGACTACTTCAAAAGGCAATTTGTTTGCTGCTTGCATGGAAAAAATACCTGTCTCGAACAAGCCAGAAGCAAATTTGTAACCGTTTTGTTGCAACTAATCAAGTTAATTATTCTCAGCGACATGTCCTAACTTCGATCGTTCTAACTAGAGCCTCGAGGTCCAGCTGAAAAGAAGGGAAGTTATTACGATCCTAAAGAGTAAATATTCCGTGAAATTTCCAGAATCAAGCTACGCTCCAACTAATCATGAATGCTATTTGCATGCATTATAGTTTAAGATGAAATTTCTTATATATGTTCTGACTTCTTTTCTTTCCTATAAAGCACAATCTCGTCAAAACTCTCTTGCATATAAAATGAGGCATATGGAGGATTTCGTTGAATGATGAAGGTCGGGAATGATATGCCAAAATTAAAGAAATGTCTTTCAGTTTTTTTTATGAGACCAAAGAATCTATGAGATTTAATAAAACTGGAGATTTATAAAGGAATTTGGAATATTTTTATTCTTCATTTCAAAGAAAAAAATCATTTTGTAGGTAAAAATTATTTAGATTTGTGTGGTGTGATTATGGGAGTGAAAGAATTTTATTTCGGCATTAATTGTTCTAAAAGAATTTTGAAGATACATTCTAGATAGATTCTCCGTTTATGGTCTTTACCGCTAGAATATTAAAAAGAAAACATAAAAAATGTCTGATCGTATCATGTGTTTTATAATTAAAGATATGAATATATAGGGAATTTCTTCAATTTTAGTTATTCATTGCTTGAAGTTAGGCCGAGACAAAATTTGGAAACTTAAACCAAAATTAGATTTACCTTCTAAGCATTGACACTTTTCAAGTTATCTGAAAATGTTTACTATAAGTTAAAATAAGCATAATTTTCTATTATCCTCGGATATATTAAATTCGATAATGAAACAAAAAAGTGTTATTTTAACAAAATTCAACGCAGTATTTTTATTAAGATAGCCCTAGTTGGATCCAATAGAAAATAATCTTCCCCACTTCTTTCATTAAATAAATTTATTATGTCTAACACTCAATTTCTTAAAAATAACCAATGAAATATTTAAGATTTTAATCATATTCATGACGTAATTTAAGCAACACGAGGATTATTTTGCTATGCATCTCTTAATTTTGAATCTTGATCCGATGATATGAACGACAAACTTCCACGCCTCACTATTGGGAGGACGTTTGACCTTCGGCATCATATTTAATCTACACCAGGCACTATAGTGTACTGGAATCAAGTCTTAACTATACAAATATGCTCAGCCACAGAACCCAGATTGATATACAGGGTGTCCCAAAAATATCCGTAAAATTAACCCTTTCGCGTTCATTGGTTTCGTAGTGAAACCAAGCATTGAAAATTTTTTTAATTCACATGGGAGAAAAGTAGCGTAGTTTTTCTTTCCTGACTTAAGAGCCAAATGTATAGGTCAACTTATATAAAAATTCCAGTTCAATACCGTTAGTATTCACAAAGATATCGGCATTGAAAGAGCTAAATTGCTTTTGATCTCTAAGAGAAACAAACTGCTGAGGGTTCTTGCACAAATTGATATTTATTAAAATTGAATCTTCGAAAGTAATATTGTATTTTATGAAGGTCAAATATCCTGAATACTCACGTATACTTATAAATTAAATACATAATTTAAATTGCATTAAGATGATAACTTATTCGGAGGGAAAATAGCCCGTTACCGTTCATTGGTTTCTCAGTGAAACCACAAATTTCTTGAAAATAAAAAATGCTAAATTTTTTCCTTTACATGTTTATGATCAGCTACGTGTCTAATACTCATTTTTGAAATAAATTTAGTAATTTTCAAAACGAAACATGTAGAGAACTTGAAAGGGTTAAAACTATTTTTAGAAAAAGAACAGGTCTACAGCAAAAATTTTTGAAGGTATGAACAGAACACCTCAAAAAGTTGTTTTTTTAGCAGCTCAATAAATTTGAGCATGAGATGTCTTCGTAGCACAAATAATGGCAAGACGATATTCTAATTCCATCCAGGAACGTTGCAGCATGCCTTGATCAACATTTTCTATAGCGGCTTGAAAGTTGCAGCATGCCTTGATCAACATTTTCTACAGAGGCTTGAACGCTACAGAATGCCTTGATCAACATTTTCTATAGCGGCTTGAACGTTGAAGCATGTCTTGATCAATATTTTCTATAGCGGTTTGGATCTTTTGCTTCAATTCCACAACATTGTGAACTTCTGTTCGGTACTCAACATCTTTCACACAACCCCAGAAGAACATCAAATTAAAGCTCTAAATACGTCTCTTATGTAGCGACACATTCAATCGTCCGCCATTTTGGGGCTAACTGCCACTGTCTCCCTAAGTCTGCTATTGAGAAATTGAGTCTCGTTTATTGAATGCGGATTTTTATTAACAAATGCTTACAGATTCCCTAATATAAAAAATACATATAAAATACATATAAAAATACATATAAAAATCATTTTTACCATAAATAATAATTTATTTTTATATTAAAATACATACTAGTAAATTCTTGTTTTGAAATAATTCTCGGTCATTTTGAATAATAATTTTAATTAATTTTTTTTGCTAAGACTTTCTAAGTTATAAATTACTTCAAACCAGGAATGATAAAAATCATGATTTTTTTTAAAAATAAAAAAATCGGAATTTTTAAATTTAAATTTATTTAAGTATAGTATTTGATACAAACATATATGTTAACTTAAAGTGTTCAAGTTAGAGATCCCAATCAATTAAGACAGGCAATTTTTTATATATAATTAAAAATATATATAATTAAAGATATATATATAAGAATAATTCATAAATCAGTAGAAAATAATTACTTACAATAGGATTTTCTGCTTGTTTTAATACTTACTTTTCAAGTAGCTATATCATAATTTAAATAAAGGATGCTTACTATTACTTAGACATTTTACTCCTGAAGCCCCAAAATGGCGGCTGTTTACCCATGTGACTGGCAACGTCCAATCAAAATCGAATCGGCACGAAGTCGATGGGGAAAAGAGTGTCGCTACTTAAGTGACGTATTCAGACATCACATATCCCAGAACACATTACCCTTTTTTCTTGGGAGACGCCATTTTAAATAAATCAGTCTTTATGTGTCATGCAACGCCATCTATGACCAAAAACAGACGGTAAAAAAACTTCTTGAGTTGTTCTGTCCATAGCTGCAAAAACTTTGTTGTAGACCTATTATTTTTTTTAAAAAAATATAAGTTTGAAGTTGTACAGATCTTTTTGGGGCACCCTGCATTTAATAACAATAAATTTGCTGGAAAAGTATGTACAGTTACCATAACTGGGCTTAATATATTTAGACATTATGTTCAAAAAATATCACACGACTAAGTGCCCGCCGGACACATGTCTGGACAGAGCTTCTGTCAGAATCCAAGTGACGTCTCAGATACAATTTACAGTTAAGAAAAATGTCTGGAACCATCCAGAATTCCCAGCCTCGCAATTACAATGTTAATGATCAACCGCATCCGGTCTGTCAGTGTCCACTTAACATTTGGAACGCATGTGGGAATGATAAATGACATATCTTCCTAACAGCAGAGGGTTCGCTGAACGACTACGCTGCAGTACAGATACATGGCGAATCGGGTTTTGAATAATAGATATTCAAAAGATTTAAAGAATTATATTCACAGAAAATTTAATGTTACTAATACCAAGAAAAACAACTGACTGCCTTACTTTAAACAATTTATATATATAATTCTCTTACGTGGCGACAAAAAGGGTCGAATTTCTTAATCGCCGTTTGGCAACAGATCGCAAGTTTGTTTTGTTTACATTCGATTCGACGATTGTAGCTTGATTTGATCCGAGACGACGAAATTTTTCAAAATAAGTTTAAGTCGAGCAGATTCAGTTATAAATCGAAATTGTCTAAAAAGAGAACTGTTGAACAACTGAAACTGTTGAGGAATCTTTCCTAAGACAATCCAATCTGAATGTACAAAATAGAGTCAAGCGTTTCTGTGTAAGGAATAAAGTTCCCGAGCTATAGGAACATAGTTGACTATGATAGGACTCTGGTCTTTTATCCATGTAGCGGAGATTTTCTGATCATTATTTCTGTGAAAAAAAGCGTGTTTAAAATCTTCGTGTCAAAAGCAAGAATTTTAGAATTCTTTTTTTAATTTTGAAAAAAGGCTGTTTTGTTAATGCTATAAAGGTAAAAGTAA
>BGPR01027456.1:0-20714 GCA_013235015.1 Araneus ventricosus
ATCTAGACGTCATAACCTTTCAATTAAAAAAAATGTCGAAATCCATCAGGTGGTTGTTGTTGGCGAACTGTCCAAAGGTTTTTCCCCATAGAGGATGTACAGTGGGAAAGAATTTTTTCGATTTCGTTCGAAAATGGGACTGGTGGGAGGCAGGCGAACCTTGATGATATATCTAGACGTCATAACCTTTCAAATGAAAAATAAATGTCAAAATCGGTCGAGTGGTTAAGGTGGCGGACTCGGTGAAGGGTTTTTTTACCAAATTATTTTAAAGATATAGATTTATAAAAATAAGCAAAAATTTCAAAAATAAAGGTAAATTAGTTCAAAGTCTAACCATTGCCTATCAACGGAGTAGCTATAAATTTGCGTTATTTCAAAATCGTCTGCACGTAATTAACAATTATTAAACTTTAAAAAATTAATAAAAATTGAAGGAAAAATGTCACAGATGTAAAATTGGTATCATTCAAAAGGTAAAAGTTTGAACTTTAAGATGGTATAAAAATAATTTTTGGAAGATATTTTGCTCCGAACTTACAGCGGAAAAACGGTTTCGGTTCATTCCTAATTAATTGACTGTTTAATTAACTTTTTGGCTTCGAAAAGTTGACAATAATCTTCCTCTAGTCTTAAATAATAAATGTAGAATGTTTGGTTGAAATCGATCCAGTAGTTTAGGAGATGTGGAACGTACCCATAATGACTTTTATTTATATTAAGATGAAAGCTTATGACGTCTAGATATGTGATCAAGGGTCGCCTGCCTCCCAATATATTTGATAATATCTTAATATTGAACCACTTAACAGAAATTGAACTTGCAATCTGAAATGGAGTTACTCGGATTTTTATTAATAATTTAAGAAACCTCAGGTGCCTGAGATTATTTATGCTCAGTCGCTGCATTGCATGATTTTTAAATTAAGAATTATTTTCACTGCTGTTAAAATCTCGAAATTATACCGTCTAGCATCTGGAGAATAAGTAAACGTAGAAATGATAAAGGATAGATAAAAAGGTGACGCCTTACGTGAAAAAAGAATGAAATAACAAGGTCGCATGGTCACCGCAAAAGTACAATCAGCCTAAAAGAGAATTTTTCTATATTTAATTCGCGTACATAATCGAGTTAAATAAATCCCAAATACGCTCCACCGCTTCTTCCTGTATTGCAAAATTCTCTAGAAATCTCTCTCTCTTTCATTTGTTTGCTATGTAGGGAAACGATTCGAAGAAAAAAAAATATATAAAGAGAGAAAGAGAGGGGGAAACAAAAACTCAGCCTCCTCGTGCATAATCGTAGAAACGAGGAATTCCAAAACATGTTACAAGGGGCAGAGGTGCACCTGTAAAGTTGTTGTAGGTAAGTGCTCCGTGCCAGTCAGCGACAGGTACGCAAGGACTCGCCAACTTGGCGTGGCAGCTGCCACATTTGGCTGTGGTATCTCCCTTAACAGTGTGCAAAATTGCTTCTAAGAATACCTTGGCGATCAATAAAAAAAATTACTAATTTACGTAATCAGAAGTTTGATGGAAAAAATTTCTTCTTCGATTTTTGTTGCTTTTGGGGAATCTGGTTTTTAGAAATCTCTGCTCATATAAGGATAGAAATGTCTGATTTGGAGATGTAAAATGATTTTCTGTAGCTTTTGCATTAATATTTCAGTTAATTCAGTTCTTCTTGGTCTGTGGCGTAGCGGCGAGCGGAGCAGTAGCGTATGAAGAGTAAATGGCGAGTGTGAGTTAAATATTATTTAACCCCTCCAATCCCCGCGCTTCATACTTGGCTTTAAAAGGGAAAAAAATGGTCTAATATTTTGTTTTTAGAGACCACCTTCACCCTGCCCGAAAAAACTGGTGCATGGCGCCTCTACACACCTTGCCTCTATCGCTACGTCCCTGATAAATGCCCTCCAGGAACGCCAAACCAAGAAAAAAGGCAGATTCGGAAAAAATAATCATTGAAACAAATTTAAGAAAACTGGCGTTTGGTCAATTCAAAAATAAATGTAGTCCTTAAAATAAGTAATATGACCAGATATTAAAAGTTTAAATCTAGAGAGCTGGTTGGACGGGGGACACATTGAAAAAGTTAATTGTTAAAAAAAAAGCGAGGGATAAGGAAACAAATAATATATAGTGCTATAGGTTTAATTTGTTTTCCATCAGATGGTTCATCCACATGTGTCATGGCAGGTGACCATATTTTGGATATTGAAAAAGTTGGTAAGGATAATTCATAAGATGATAACTCTATAAAATATGAAATCTAGTTAACTCTTTATTTAATATGAACTATTTCCTAAAAAGAAAAAAAGGCAGTTTTGGGACCTTTACTTTAAACTCGGGACAAAGTTTTTGACGCTTTTTCGAAAAAAAAAAAAAAAAAATGAACTTCCCGGGCAAATCCTGGACGTCTAGTAGCTTTATATAGTAGAGCCACAATATAATATTTGCTCCGCTTTGAAATTATATGCATATCGTTATTATTTTTACCGTAATAAAATGTTTACTTTTGAATGTCTGTATGGATACACTGCTAACATAATTAATAATTCAATTCTGTTGGAAACTTTATAATTTCGCTTTCAATGTGACATAAATTATCATGTGCATAAATTAATATTTCTAAGCATAAATTTAAAACATATATTGTTAGGAACTCTACAGTTAATTTAAAACTAGCTTTCTATATTGATCTATTGTTATATCAAAAAAGTTGAAAAGTAACTTCAAAGATACAAGGGGAAGATTGTAAAAAGGTGGTATGTTTATGTGATTTGTGAATGATGTAGTCTCAGTCATGAATGATATAATTAATTTTGTCTTAGTCGTGATATATATTGATTGTAAGTTGTATGTGGTACAGGAGTGTAATTAACAATTGCCATAATACGCAAAATGTTTGTTTAATTAATGGAATAAACGAATTCTAAAGTAAAACTCAATAATTCTGTTTCTAAAACAATTGTTACTTTTATTATTATTTTTCTTCATTTCTCCTCATTACTGATGTCCTGAAATGCATACTGCCGAGATTTGACGTTCTTCTGACAATATTTTTTCTTTATCTACTGTGCTCTAAAATAGGATATTTAAAAATTCTAATAATTTAATTCATTATCGCTTAAAATTCTTTTATTTAATAACTGTATAGCTTCCTCTCAAAGTCTTGTAGATATACTCTTCAAAGAAATTTATCCATTATCCTACTGAATTTTTAAATGCGTGCAATTTCTTTGCATGATAATGGAGTATACAATTTTTATTTGGTTTAACGAGTAATATTTGATTCTAAGATATAATATATTTCTTAAGAAGCTATTAACTGGACAAATGCTACAATTTTACGACCGAAGGTAAAAGTTTCTGTTACAAAACAACTTTTAAATGATTTGGAAATTACCTTCAGTTTTCAATTCAAAATTGATAACTGTTTTATCTATTATTTCTTGAGGCAAAACAAACTATGCACACAATTTCTCAAATGGATTAGAAGATAATGTTACAAATAAGCGTTTCAGTCATTGAACAACATATAAAACTACCGAAATTGCATACAAAAAGTATCATTTGGAAGATTTAAGATATCGGTATCTCTAAACGATTCACCACGCATGAGAAAAATAATATTAAAGTAGTTCATTGAGTGACGAACAGCTTTGATTTATCCGACGAATTCGAACGTTCGAAGAGAAAAAGAACAATCACACTCTATCACGATTAACCCTTTTCTAGCTGAAAAGATGCATACCATGAAGCAACGTTTTAGGTCATAGCTTTGTTCTAAAAAATAAAATAAGAGGACCATAAAAGAAACAAACGAAGAATAAAAAGAAACTTCTTTCTCATAAGATTCGTGCGGTCAGTCAAGGCCTAATTTGTCAGGCGTTACTCATTCGCAAAACCGAAATTTCTACAACAAACTTATTTATATTATTTTTAGAGGAAGATAGTGGCATCGATAAGAATGATTTCGAAGAACGTTTTTAAATCGTCTGGCCTTTTCGAAATTAAATCATAAGTATTCTTTGTTTATTCGAGTTCTGATGGCTGTTTGATTACGTTAGCTTTGGGTAAAATGCTGCAAAGTGATTCTAGCGTCGTGATTGAATAATTCTCAAAATATTATCTGACCGATACGTTTCCTAAATGGAATAATGCAAATCATTTATATTCAAATGGAAAGTCATTAAATACGATTTTATGAGACTTTCGTGAAGCTGCGGAATGATTTTAGTGTAAAGTAGCAAATTAAAATTATAAAAAATCCCAGTAAACAACAATTAAATACGTTCTTGGAGAAAAGGCAGGAATAACAGGATGCAGAAGTAATAGGAAAAATCAAATCTTATTAATTCTAAAACACATTTCGGAATGGATTCAAAATATAAATGTTTCGAGTGATGTTCTTAAAAGGGTTGAAAGTGTATGAATATAACAGTGGTTCTCAATCCAAGAAACATGCTCACATGCAAAATACGGTATAAATTTGGAATCTAGGCCATGAGAGCGAGTATATACCGCTGCAAGAGTTTCCAGTGAAGTTAATTAACATGACGTCGCCAGTCGTACAGTGGCGGATTTTGACCATATGAGGCCCCGGGCGCAAAATTTTTTTGAGGCCCTTTACCTTAATCAATGTCGCAAATTCTCAGTCATCTTAACACTGCGATGCATGTCGTATAGATTTTGAGGCCCCCTCAGAGTCTCTAGGTACGAGGCGTTCGCCTCTAGCACCTGTGCGAAAAACTGCCAATGCAGTCGTATGACAAACGTAACTTTGAATTTCATCTAACATCTAACTGCGCTTTGTCTTAAGTTGTGCTTTGACATCATATCCTTTTCCTCTTGAAAAATAAAATGGACTCAAAAATTAAATTGACACGGCGCAGTTGACGTACGGACGAGTTTTCTGTTTTGCTTATTTTGGATTCACGGTAATCCTCCGATTTAAGCAATCGCCAAATCCGTTTGGATACTGTATCTTGCGCCAAGTTCGAACCATTTTTGTTTTTTGAACACAAAGCGATGAATTTTGTGTTCACTGAATTCGTTTATTTTTTAAAAAACTTAGACACCTAAAAAAAGGTTCTTAAATCGGCTAAATTCCAAATGCAACGATTGTTATTAGCTATATAGTTTATTTAAAAATTTAACCTCCAAGCAATTCTTGAAAGTCACCAAAAATAGTGATAACGAACGATTATGGCACCTTTCCATAAAATGAGGCTTTTTTTAAATAAACATTGTGAGTTATAGAAATAGGAACATCAAATTTAATATTTTCAAAGTATCCTTAAGCCAGAACATTAAAAAACTCTCTTTTAAACATTAATTAACCTATTCAAACAGAGTTTTGAAATTTTGAAGATTTCCAATGACGAAGTATTACACCGGGAGTCGGTCGGTGTAGCAAAGGTTCTACATTACCCCAAATAAACAAAACAGAAAACTCGTCCATATTACGTAAGCATGAATTAAATTAATTGCAGATGTTATTAATAGGGTTCCTTAAACATCGATAGTGCAGTCGATAGTTTTTCCAACCATCGACTGAAGCTATCGATAGTCTGTTTCAAAACTATCGATAGTTTTCTCCCCTGAGATACTATCGATAGGTGTTTTGCCAGTCGATAGTTTTCAAACTATCGATAGTATCGACAGTTCCAGTAGATAGTTTTAAAACTATCGACTGAAAATGCGCCTATCGATAGTATTGCCTTGGAGAAAACTATCGACGGTATCGATAGTTTTGAGAAAGTCGGTACTATCGATTGTTTTAGTCGATAGTTCCGAAAACCCGATACTACCGATTTGGCTTCGATAGTATCGATAGTCTATCGATGTTTAAGGAACACTAGTTATTAAATCTGCTAAATGTTTAAGTTCATCTTTCTTGTAAGTAACCGATAACAGCTCAGATGTATGAAATAAATTTTAATTTAAAAACGCAATAGTAATAATTAATATAGAACGTAATAGTAATTGCTCGAATACAAGGAGTGTGCGAGCTGTATTTAATTCCCCACCCCCTGTTCTGTTTCCAAAAAATGTTATGTAACAAAACAAAGCATGCTCTAAAGCACAAATAAAAAATGAAAAAAAAGTTCTTAAACAGTTGCGCAACAAAAGTTTTAAAAAGCAAAACTTCCACGTAACGCAGGAGGTTTCCACTGCATAATTAGGTTAACAAGCGACCAGCTGTGCAAACAGTCTAGCCCAGAACATGTCAACTCACAACATGCAAAAATGAATCATCTTTTTGCGACCGCTGTTCTCTTTGCTTCGAAACTGATGTGCGACATCTTCATTAGGATATTTTAAAAGGCCTTCTATTGATTCACATTGAATAGCGTTCACATTATGAATGGAGATAACATTGTGTGGAATTCTGTTTGTTCCGAGTTCGGCCTATAATTATATAATACAAAGCCGTTTTTATTTTGTTCTGATTAAAAGATGCAAATAAATAATATTTCGAAGCACAGCTTTTCAGTCCAATTTGCATTAGATGAGAGTAAAGGACGCGTTCCATATTTGTAACAGAATAATAATAAAAAAAAAATAATTTTTTAAAACACGCCTTCATTAATATACTAAAAAGAAGAAAATATTTTTTATCGAAAATATGAACGTCAAACCCAAATCACAAAAGCGTGAGACTCCGATTGATAAACTCCAAAAGAAATGAAATTTTAATCACATTTATAATATATTTTAATTTTTAATAAAATTTTATGAATTTTCTTTCTAACTAGAAGACTTGTGACCGTCTAAGACGGGATTTTAACCAGCCAACATTATCTCAGAACTGATTGACACAGATTTACTATCAAAAGTTGTAGTCGAAAACCCCGTGTACATTGGCAGAGTGCTTAAGAAATAAGAAAAAGCATGAAAAACAGAACTGATGATTCAATTGGCGCTAACTTTCGTTCTGTAAATAACTTTACTTATAAAAATAACTCTCATTTTATCTGAGTGAAAATAATGCAAAATTCACTAAAAGAAAAAAAATGCATTACCTAAATACAAACTTTAAAAAAAGCCGAATGAAAATTATTTCAAAAAGAATTAATAACATTGAAGATAACGAACTTCCTTTTAAATATTCAATTCAAAAATTAAATACGTAAAAGGAATAAAAGGGAAAAAATATCGGTGGATGTAATTTCATAACAATTCCAATGAATTATGTTTTGTTTACTAACATTGAAATCAAAACTGATTTGAAATCTTCCCTATTCATACTGTTTACCAATCCGTTGGATACTTTGAAGATCCCATAATGTAGCAAAATGATTCAATAATGTTTCCCAAAACTCAGAGGAGAAAATACAAAAAATAAACAAAAAAAATGCCGAAAGATTTAGGAAAATAAATTAATCAAACAGCATCCTGTGCGCGTGCTAACTTGTTGGCAGATAAAGGGAAATTTATAATCTCATAAGCTGCCAGAATCCCTTTGGCACGTAGCCAGATCACGTGAGCGTCACGGACTTTTCAGCGTAAATATATACATATTAATGATATTATTTGTGGCTAACTTTACAGTATAGCTTTCAGCACGTCATCCTTTTATGATTTTTTTTGAAGTCCAATATTTCTGGTAAAAAATATATTTTACTTTACAGTTCATTAAAAAAAGCGGTTTTTCTAAAACTTTTTTCCAATTATTTTCTACTTTTTAGTCCTTAATAAATTTAGTAATATCATTTTTTCTCAAAATTACTGACAGAAGGAAGGCGCCAATCATATAGGATCAAATTTAATTAGAAGTAACTGAGACCTAAGTTATGAAAATATTGTAATATTGTATTCCCAGGAAGAACACACAACTGTACAAAATTTCAGAGTCCTAGTGCATCAGAAAATTAGTGAAAAATCGATACAAAATCCCCTTATAAACATGAACGAAGTCAAGTTAAATAAAAGTGTGTTTAATAAAGTTAAGTAAAAGTGAGAAACATGAAAAAAGCTTTTCTCATCTTTCTTTGAAAATTGCTATTAAGTATAGGGGAATTGACTGCATTGACCTTATATAGATCCTTCGCATGAACAAGTTGCAATGAATGGTTATGATATACAGAGTGTTTCAAAACACTAAGTAAAGAATTAAGAGATGATAGAAGACACCTAGATAAACACAACTCCACCATGCAATACTTAATCGTAACTCAAACAGGTTTTTCCCTTTTCGGGGTGGTCCCTATGGAATGGCCAGTGTGATCACTCGATGTCTTCTGTCTGACATTTTTCCTGAGGAGTTGTATAATGATCCTCATCTATAATTATAGTACCGTCGATTCTAATGCAGATCTTTCTGCTAGAATCTCTCTAGCTGCAGCTGCCGTACGAGAAATTCTTGATGTTTTTGCTGATGTACGTAGATAATTAACTTAAATGAGCCAAACCTGTGTCATGTTGACGGTCCCAATTTTCAATAATTTTTGTATTTTGTTCCATAAGATATGTTCCAAAAGTCATCTTCTTTAATTTCTTTTGACATTGAACGATTTGATTATTACCAGACACAGCATCATGCGTTCATAGCGCTCAGTTACCACTATGCATTCTATGGTAATTTGTGTTTCTCTAAATGTGTTCCTTCGAACTTCAAAGTTCCTATGAAGAGTTTTGAAACACTCTGCATAAGCTTACCATATTTATATATTTTTCAATTGGGTAAAAAATAAATAATGATACAAATTTTTCAACATTAGTCACAAATCTTACAAAGGACACAGACGACAAAAAAAATATCTACATTTTAAATTATTTCCTGAATTATCATACACTTTTGCTAGCTAATGAGCACTGATATGATAAACAGGGAGAGCGAAAAAAAAATGTTTTGTCCCGGGAGCCTATATGTTTGCTACGCCAAGGCGCAGAGTGTTCCCAGCGTGCGGACAGAATACCAAAATCATTGCAATGCCCTATTTCAGGGTGAGTGGTTAGAGCGCTGATCTCGTAAACCAGGGGTCGTGACTTCGAACCTCTCTGGTGCCTTACTGGATGAAGATTTTTTAATCGTTCGGTAATTGGTGATCACAGGGGTATGAGACCGAGTTCTAAGAATTGAATGCCCCTCTCAATCTCTTGAAAAAATTTTATATATAATCTGTTCCAATTTCAAGTCTATTTATAAGCATACTGAATTTTCTGTATCTGACGTTATACTTATGTTAAATATAGCTGAGTACTCAGTGTTAAAAGTTTATTTCAAAGAAGTTTCGGGAAAAATATTTGTGTTCTAATACATCGCTTTCAAGTAAAAACTTTTCATGATTTTATTTGATACACTGGGATATTGTTTTCAGGCTGAATTGTTTGCTGTCAAACAATTTTGTACTGAAGTCAAATGAAAGAATATCAGAACTTTCGACCAAATCTTTACAGTCCACTATTAGTTTTAAACCGCTTAAGTGTGGTTTTAGTTTCAGGGTTAAGGTAAATGTTCACTGCTTCCAGGGGTGTAATGGAGCCAGCACGCACAGGAAAGCTGTTCCGGCACTTTTTTTTTTTTTACGAGAAATAAATAACAAAAAATTGTGAAAATGTGCTTAAAACAGCGCGATTTTTGTCGTCCAGGTTGGGTACTGCTTTGAAAGTGTCCAAGCACTGCTTATTTTGAGACTACACCAATGACTACCTCGTCTCTCAGGTCAAACTAACACGTTTTTCCCTACCGTGGCGCTGTAATTACCATCCCTAATGTGGAATACGCGCATTTGTCACATTATATTATATTTATACATTGAGTAACAAAGATTTTTTCATACAAACCACTGAAAAATGAGCTTTGACTTTAAATGACCACATCTTAAAGTCTAAGCATTCCAACGCATTTGCAGGTTAACCATCAATTTTCATTTCCTTCAAGCAAATGGGTGTTTAAAGACGAAATGATTGCTGATTAATAAATGCTTTCACCTAAAAAAATCCCTTGAGCGAAGAATGGAATTACTAAGGTCTAAGGTAAAGTGAGATATAAAATTGCATTGAAGTCAGACAAACAAGAAAAATAACTGACATGTGACCTAACTTGTTGAGAACAATGGATCTGTTGAATAGAATATGAGGAAGAACCTCATCTGCCACTCCAAACTAAAAAGAATTACTAGTTTGAAAGTAGGAAAAATAAACTGTAAAGTGAGAAAAGTATTATTAATGCAATTCCAAAACATTCTTGGAAAGAAATAATACATCAAAATACATAGAAAGGTACAAATGGTTTGTGTGTCATTTTCAGCGCTAATCCTTACGGTTCTGCGGTACAAAACGAATGCGTTTGTTTGGAAATATTTCAAAATAGAAGAACGCATTTTTATGAAGTGCACATGTAGATTTCTAAACTTTTTGATTACGTTTGTCTTAATTGCTTGGATAAATAATAAGGAATCAGAAACCGGGACCGTCGTCCTTTAAAATTTATTTAATTATCATATATTAAAATAATATAAAATCATAATAATTTTTAAAGGTTTCAGCAATAAAACATGCTATTGGCAATAGTCAAAAGCACTTAATAACATAAAACAGTATTGAAATTTAAAGTTCATTCATATACAATTCTCCATACTCTTTCTTTTTAAATTTGGTACTCAAAAAGGGATTCAACATTCCAGATAAGCTGGGATAGTTGCGGTTTGTGTCTCTTTGCCCTGGCTTGAAAAAACCCCGGATTTGTTACAATTTTTAATAAAACATCCTGGATTGTTACTACTTTTTCTTATAAGTAAATGGTTCATCAAGGAAAAAAGGAATGAAAAAGGGTGAAGTAGATTTTAAAAAAAATAGATAAAATACAGAGTTATTTCACATCCTTCTGGATAATACTTCCCTGTTTAGAGGTCTCGACGGCTGATTGCAGAGTTTCTGTCTGGAGTGTAGGAAGTTTCGAGAAGAAGGTGCCAATACAGACGCCATTCTCTCCACCCTCTTGGGTAGGCTGGGCCGGGGCGGGTTATAAATAAATTTATTTAAACATAAAAATTTAATCGCCTGCACCCCCCCACACACTTTTTTCGATTTATTTTCGAAGAAACAAACTCAATCAGCAAGAAGGAAGTTTTGTATAGATATCTAAGTTGTTCTTAGCATTTTCAGTTCTAATAAATCGCCAACATATGACAGTGGGCAAGGGGGTATTGATGCCCCGGGCACCAGTTTTAGGTGGCACCACAGAGCCAAAATGTTACTGCGCTAACCTGCCATTTTTTAAAGCAAAATATGATGAAGAGGCCTAAAAATAATGCCATGACCTGGGCGCTATTTTGGCTTACCAAGCCACTGAAGATTAGGTAAAAAAAAAATCATATTATTCCTCTAACGCCACTTACCCTCGCTACGCCACTGGCCATATTGACAAAGCGTTAATGTGCCTATGTTATTTTTTAAAGTGAAATATGATGAGAGGGCGAAAAAATATCATGCCCCGGGAGCCGTTTATGCAAGTTAAGCCAATGGCGATGACGGGATGGGGGCGAAAAAATCATATTATGACCCGGGCGCCACTTACCCTCGCTACGCCACTGACATACGGATCTGAAGTTTTAAATCTCAAGTCAATAAAATTATCTTTGAGCCAGTTTTTTTTTTCCATATGCGACTTGATTTCGGCTGGAAAAAATCTGTGAATCGCATCTTTTTCGTCACCCCTAAATAAGCATATAAGTTGAAAGAAATAGGCAAATGATGCATTAATTGAAGATAAATAAAAGAAAGTTTCTACAATCACAGTCATTTGATAATTTTTTCTGAAATGTTTGAATTCAACATGATTTGTTAATCATTTTTCATAGAAACTTCGTAGAATTTTACTGAAAGCACCGTTTATCAATACTATTGCGACCTTAAAAAAATGATGCGAGCTACTTTATTTGGAGTCT
Source organism: Araneus ventricosus (assembly GCA_013235015.1). NCBI lineage: Eukaryota > Metazoa > Arthropoda > Arachnida > Araneae > Araneidae > Araneus > Araneus ventricosus. The sequence goes on from BGPR01027456.1 coordinate 11,901, forward strand.
GGATTTACAGCTCCCTAATTTAAACAATTAAGATTCTTTTCCTGCTTCTCACGCGTCTTCTTTTTGTAGCATAATACCATCGCCAACTTTTTCCTTCACACTTAAAGTCGCATTAGAAATTGAGAACCAGGACCAACCGACACATCCTTATTTACCTAAATCAAATCCCATCTCCAGACAACTCCACTCTATTCGTTCTTCTTTGACAGAAGCAGAACGGCTTTGGTCCAGTTTTGTCTCAGAGAAAAAGACAGAAAAGGAAGAAATAAAAATAAGACGGAGACAAATGCGGCTTATTTAACAAACACACATTCTTAGCGTGTGATTGTACTTCGAGCATTGTTCGCCTGACAATCGCTGCATATTAAAACAACGGTCCGCGTGTTGTTGTCCACCATGTAGGTCAAGGCTCACGCCAAGTGAAGCGAGGAGAGAGCTCTTTTGGTCAATTACTTCCTCCCGATTTGGCTTGCCCTCTCAGAACGTGTCGACAGTGCTCGCGTGGGAGGATCGGGAAGGGTCATTGAGTGGACGGACGAGTTGCGTATCGGTCGGTCCTTCTTATTTGATTGGACTCCAGCTTGATTGAATGAGCAATTGTTGGTCAGGCAACTCGGTTGTGCAATTTGGGTTTGGAATCTTCTATAATTGCAGCTGGTTCGTGTGTGTTCGAGAAGAAATTTCCCGTCTGCTTAAAGCAGTTGTTCTTAATCTCTTAGAATTTAGAGTTCCCACTTTTCAAATCAGCTCGACTCCCTTCCACGTGCTTTCCGCCCAATTGTACCGCTTTCGAAAGAATTTCGGAATTTAAAAAATTAATTTGAAAATTCCTCAGGTGATACTTAGAAATATGTGGAATTATAGTTTAGAAGTGCAAGATGGTTCAAGGATTTTTTTTTTATATTATTATCCACTCCGACCGTGCTTACTCAAAAGGGTGTAAAGCATGTCACGAGTCGGCGAGAAGAAAAATTCCAATACAAATATTAAAGTAATACAATATAATAAATGTATAGAATATAATAAGTACAAAAAATTTGGTAATACAACACAAAATAATATAAGTAAATTAATACAATAAAGGTAATACAATACAAAATGCAAATGTGAATATAAATATAATAATATACAAACAGCAAACATAATATGTAATTACAAAGATAAATAATGAAAAATTTCAAATAAACGTAATAAATAAAGAAATATACATAAAATAAAAAATTAAAAATTAATAAAATCTAATAAATAGTAAATAAAATATTTTAAAAAAAACGAAATTTGAGAAACAAATTAGAAAAGAGAGACAGGAAAAAATCTAAAAAAAATTGAAAAAGAAAAGAAACAGCAACGAGACAATTTCTATAACACAATTTAGGATAAAAAAAAAACGATACAAAAAAAAAAACAAATTCTGTAACACAATTTAGAAGATGAAAAAGAAAGAAAGTCAGATATGCCCATGATACACTTGGGAAAGTCTATTGGGTTCAAGGATTTACAATTAAAGTTGTTTTTTTTCCAACCTCTTTCATCAAGAATTGTCCATATTCCAATTATATCAAATGACCAGGGCCAAATTTCACTAGGGCGCATATACAGAATAAATAGCAAACCAAATATTTACAAATTTTTCAGTATTATTTTGAAACGACCATATACAATGATGTTTTTTAAATTTGTATTCGTTACAGTAAATATAATGAGTTATACGTTTTTTGCTATCTCTCCACCGTATCGCCTCTCGTCTTTGCATTTCTCTGCATTGAAGTAGATTTAATAAAATGTGACCACACACACACACATTTCACTGACCCTTCAGCAGTGGCGTACCAACATAAAATGGCGCCCAGGGCGAATAACAAGATTGCGCCCTCTCCCCTCTTTATCGTTGGAAAGGTGATTCTGGTTTTTTTCTGAAACTTATTTTTCTAAACGGTTTTTTTTTAGTAAGAAAGGGCTCTCACTGTTCCTGAAAGTAAACGGAATCTGTGATATTTTTCCCCGTGCTTCTCTCTCTGCTTATCGAAACTAGGAATGATACTTTGGAATACTAGGAAATACTTTTCTGCTAATTATTTGTCACGAATTCCCGAAGTAGCTGATATCCAATCCGTATGAATCAGACTTACCGCGAGAAACCTCGAGAACTCTATGGGACTAATCTATTTTAAATTATCTTCCCGTATCTCAAACTCCCTAGGACGCAAATCTTTGAAATGGACATCCCTTTGAAACGAGCTTCCACTTTCAGTTATAGATGAGGTTTCTATTTGTAATTTTGTCGCAGCTTGAGCTGGTTTCCGAGTTGACTGTATCCTTTAGGTTTTCCCACACTTTGTTGAAATTATTTTAATTTTTAAGAATCTTTGGAATAAGAGCTTAAAAAGAACGAACTTTTTCTTAAGTACAACTAATTTATTCCTTAATTTTGCGCCCCTTGGTAATTGCGCCCAGGGCACGTGCCCTGCCTGCCCTACCCTAGTTACGCCACTGCCCTTCAGCCCTATTCACAGACAAAAGTGTGAAGTTCTAATAGGTATTTCAGACGATTTCACGAAATTCGATGGAGTATTCAAGTAGGTGTTAATGCTATGCAGTGTAATTTTGAATTTTAAAAAAATTAGTGTGGTTCAAAGATTATAAAGTGCTTATATGTTTCAACACTAAACTATTTTGTAATAAATTTAAAATTATATATTAACTTTTTGAGAGGGTGACGCAGAATATGCTTTGGCCTAAGGCGTAGAAATGTGTAGATCCATCCCTGAGAGGAAGTGTTCTCCCCTCGACTTCCTCGTATACTTCCACAATAAGGATCGTTTTGTGTCGACCTTCGTCGTGTAGCGAAGCGAAACAAGTGTGCCTTTTGTACTTCTTCCCCTTGACCGACAGGGTCCAATATTTGATTCAGATCTACTATTTTTGTGTCAAGACCACATATCAGACATTTATCTCACTTTTTACGTTCTTGAGTTATCGACTTTAGTGTAATTTTGTAACACACGAGTAGATGGACCAAACGACAGTCAACTCTCTAATGGATTTTGTCCAAAATATGATACGCATCTACCATTCTGGTATTAAAACTATATGCTAAATTTCATCCTTCTAGATAATTGGGATTTTGAACTAACGTGTTCAAACGAACTGTAAACAGCAGCCAAAATTCGATACTGATCTATATATAATAAAGCTCTGAAAGCTACATACCAAATTTCATTATTTTAGCCCAGAGGTTCCCAACCTGTGGTACACGTTGACTATATACGAAGGACTGGTTGGGGTTACGCGAAATCAAAGTTGGTAATGGCGGAAAAAGGAAAACATAAGGAATTAAAAAAGTGAATACTTACTATTTAATAACTAAACCACTTGAAAAGTTGATTATTACAGAGTAATTTTTAGCCACCCTTATAAGTTAATGAGAAATTATTACAGTACTTATTTCATTTGTTTTGGCGTCTAACTAATACTATTGCAAAAATGCAATAAAAAGTAAAATAAAATATATCTTCAGCAAATGTTATTAATTCGAGTCATTTGACTCTCAAGCTAACATAAGCCCTTAACATTATTGATAAAAACTTCTTTGAATAGACGGATGGTTGGTGAGTGTGTGTGGAGGGGAGGATATGACAGTGGGGGTACGCGAAAATATAAAGACTAATCAAGGGGTACGCGAGGGAATAAAGGTTGGGAACCTCTGGTTTAGCCTATTCCACTTTTGAATTATTGTGTTGACAGATAGACAATCATAAATCCAAAAATAGTTTTTTCGGACCCAAGAGGTTTAAAACAAGGAGATTCATCAAAATTTCGAGGTCAAATTTTTTAACGATTAAATTACTCTCTCTTTGAATATCTCGTATGCGAGAAAGTAAAATGATATACAAAAGATCCAGCTATGGTAATTTTTTCCGGATAGTAACAAATACGCTACTTGGTCCTTCCACAAACAAAAGCGAAACAGGACGAATTCCCGGACTCAATTCCTAGAAAACGATGTAATGCGTAATTGCAACTAAATTGGTGAAACGATGCTTTCTTGATTAGGGACTAATAAGAGGGTCTCAGCAAGAGCGTGGTTGCAGGCAGTCAAAACAAATAAGAAAAATAGACCAGAAATCAAAGCGGGCTCAACCAAATATTGAACTGCTATTCCTGAGAAAAGACCTTATCACATATGCGATTAGGTTATTATTAATAAAAACTGTGGTTAGTATTCATAATAACCAATTATTATTCGCACTAACCTTTAAAATCCACATTATATTAAAATGAAATTTGTCTCTTAAGTTATCTATCAATCACTATCGAAAACAATTAAGAATAATTCTTTTTCCTAATCCTGAATTTCATCTTTGAGAAGTGCATCTGACTATTACTGAACACGTTTATTTAAGAAAGGCTTCCAAATTGACAGCTGTTCCGCTGCCTTTTTGACACACTATTTTTTATTAAATCTTTTTTTAACAAGTTGTACATAGAATTCCAAATTAAAATAATGCTAGTTATAAATAAAAACAACTTTCCCCTATGTGTCCACTTGACAGATACTTCTATATGTCGCTAGCTTGAAGAAGTTACAATTTTTCATTTAATACCCACACATATTTGCAGACTCCACAGACCATCTACCCAAAATTACATCATTCTGCCACCAGATAAAATATATTATAATGAAATAAACTAAGAATTCCAGAAATGGCCGTCTTTCGTATCTCGTGAACATTATGTGAAAGCTTTTTTTAAATAAAAAAATTAAGAATTAACTAACATGTTCTTATTTCACTTTCTTCATTTCTATTATTCCTATTTATACAAACATTGTATTAGAGCAAACATTCTATTGGCGTAATTTTTGTAAAGCAAATACGAAGAAAATTTAAATAAAGGAATCAATTATTAGAAAATAAAAATAATTAATACGCAATTCTTATATTTATATAATTTTTTTGCAACAGCATTTTAAGAAATAATCAATATCAAAATCAATCTTTGCAAGAATCATGATAGATTTTAGGTATGCATATGGCATGTTTTTATTAGTGTTTGCAATTTTTTTTTCTCCTTTTATTTTATTGACTAGTCATCTCAAGCGAACTGTTAACGGTTTTAATTAAATAAGAATTAAAAAAAATATTTTTGAAACCAGTGCTGACAAGTAACGAGATATTTTTTATTCAATAGTTATGATAGTAGAAATTTACTTTTATATTAAACGCATGAATAAGTAAATAGAATTGTTGCAAAGAATGCAATTAAGATTAAAAATAGTTGCGAAAAATGTTGTTTTACCGTAAATCGTTTTAAAAAATATATTCCTGTATACAGCCAGGGAAAAAAAGCTATATATTTCTATTCTAGAATTTAAAAACTTTTTTTTATCGCGATTAGATGACAGTGGAATAACAAAATTATTTAGGTCATTGATTTATTTATCACTTTTAAAATACATTTCGGAATTGAATTAGAGCGCGAGATTTTAGAGAACTTTCGAATTTCACAGTTAAAATAAATGTTATTTTTAGTTAGTGGTATATAATTATAATATCGTTCCAATAATGTCACTGTTTTTATAATTCCAAAATAGTTTTTTTAGAAAGGACGAATACAATGCAGAATATCTGATGTTTAATGAATGAATTTAAGAAAAGACCAGATTTTGTTCTTTGTGTTAAAAGACTTCAATAAAATTGTTCTCCGTCAAATTTAATGGAATCAATTTTCGTGAAAGATATTTCGTCAGAGTTACATGATAAAAGTAGCAGAGAATGTCGTCTAACATTTAGTTACATAGTCTTATGAAAGTTGCATATCTATGTTTGAAAGCTACATAGTCCTATATTTATGCTATATATGAAAAGCCATATAGTCCTATGTTTTAAATTTACGTCATGTGACATCTATTCTAAAAGCGAAAAAAAGAAGATTGCAAAAAAATTAAGAAGAATGTAAATAAGAAATGTGTAAGGCTTACGATAAAAATTTGAACTGCTTAAATGAAATGGTTAGGAAATACCATAAAAACATTATATTAGCCGTTAACTGAATTTAGACAATTGAGCTTAAACAGATGAAATAGTGTTTAAAATTGGTTATGCATTGAAATATTGGTCGTTGAAATTGCTTTGTGCAGATTTTCTCCCATTTTAAATTTAAATTTTATCTTTCATCGATTCGATTAAATCTTCAACTCTTGAAAAATTAACATTATATATACATATTTCTACTAAATTTTGTCAATTCGGCGAGTATTTAACCAAACTCTACTTAATATATACTATTTAACGGCAAATAACATTATTTTTAATCAGTATAATATTTAGGCAAATAAATTACAAAAATACTTGTTCATACACAATTTTTTTATATACAGTAGAGTCTCCCTACAACGAAGTCTCCCTACAGCGAATTTCTCCCTATAACGAAATTTTCAATCGGAATGTTAAATAATATTGAAAATATTCTCCATATAACGAAGTGGTTGTCTCCCTATAACGGATTTTTTCAGACCTTTATCTTTTCGATTTTTGTCTTTTTTGAAGAAAGTTGCTAATTTCTGTGCAAACAAATTGCTCACACGTGCCTGTTTCTGGAACCACTCGCATTGTTCATTCCAGTGATAACACATAATAATAGAATGCTATGTGAAGGGTAATTGGTCAAATATCTTCAATTTTGAGCATTTTATATTTACAATAAAAATTAGTATAATTTTAACAAATTTATAATAAATATTACTTCATTTTTAATTGAAAGTCATAATTAAATATTTTTGAACTTATCGCACATACTAAAAGGTTTGTAATATTTACTTAAATAACTGCAAAAATCTCTAATCCCCGTATAACGAAATTTTCTCTATAGCGAATTTTTCAACTGGAATCAAGCGATTTCGTTATAGAGAGACTCCACTGTATTTTACATTTTTTTTCCATTCCTAAGGATCCTAGTTATATCGTTTCTTGCCAACAGATTCTATTTCACGAGTAAATTTTCTAAAACATATTTTTCGCAATAATCACAGATAGTGCTAATTCTCTTTTTGTTGTAATACCCATTTTGGCATGTTTTACGTCTAACTGATTGTATATTCAATTTCTGCGACAGAGTGCAGCTTTCGTTCGTTTCATTTCTATATTCTGCGGCAAGTTTTTAAACAATTGGAAAAGATATTTTTTTCTGAAGATGGTTTACCATGCAGTTTCTTTGGACAATTATCAATGCATTATAAATATAAACGGGGGGATTCTAAAATCATAGAACAAACTTAAAGGGCAGATCATGCATATAAGGAACAAGTCATCTTTACTATAGAATATGAGGTAAACGTAAAAGACGAGCGCTATAGGGGATTCTTTGCGATTGAAAGAAACGGATACACTAGATAAAGTATGCAAAGCAGGTTTAATGAAATACAAATTTACAATAGCACAACGACATAGTTACATAAATAACACTAATACGAGCTGCAAGTAGTGTGACAGATACATCGGCAAGCAGGATGCGGTGAAAACAACAAACTTTTGGAGTACTTACAATAAGCACTCAAATGACGTGGTGTTTAAAATAGACACACTTCGTGTCTTGCTACTCATGCAACTGTGTTGTGCTATTGTAAATTTGTATTCCATCATCCTATGTTGCGCACTTTATCTGGTGTATCTGTTTCTTTCACTTAATTATCTGCCAAAGAACACACTGTAGCGAGTACATTCTATTGTAAAAATGATTTGTTTCTGGATTCCTGACCTACCCGCAGAGTCCTTGTCCCATGATTTTAGAATCACCCTGTATAGTGTCTGGGGGCACCACGAATATATGGATGAGAAGCCGCCGGATAAAGAAGCGAGTTCTTGCTCCTGGATGTGGGCACAATAATGGTGTGGGTTGAGTTACCCCTCACCGATGACTATCCGTACCTCCTTCGGGAAAGGCCGGGACGGGGCTGGTGATACTCCGAGCTGTTGAGGCGATCGTTCTTCATTTGACCCCGGACAGTGGGCAGGGCATGGGTAACTCGGCTTCCGGTATAGTGCATATATGTTATCATACATTATGTAAATATATAAATATAATTATATGGCATTATGTTATAATGCATTAACACATTAATTAATCCGTCATATTGACAGATATGATGCATATACATATCATATGCTGAGCCTCAAAATTAATGTGTGTAGACAATCTATATATTGCATTAATCTATTTATTCCACTAATCTATACGTAGTTTTTAAAACAGAAAAAAGAAGTGGTTGCGGTGAGGTGGCGCAGCCAGTGCCAGACCACGACGGGTGCTGCTAGTATCTAATAAACTTTCCTATGTGATCCTCCTTTTTATTTCAGCTAATATCAACACAAATTCTCTTCAAAATACCATGACAGTTTCTATAAATTTCATCAAGAAACCTGAAATGACTGATTCGGTTGTTCTAACGTTAATAAGCCATTTAAGGCCACTGCATACATCCAAAAAAATTTCTCTGAAAGAGGTCTATGATAAATCAAAAGCCACATCAAATTCGTTCATCCCACGATCTTGCTTAATAGCTTTTTTCCTTGTATTTAATGTATATCCTAAGGCAATATCGTCCAAAAAATGCGGGCATGTTTTGTTTACATCCCTTACATCATTCCTGAATCAAGGTTAAGGTCCATTGACAGAAGGTGCCAAAGAATACAAACATTAAAGCATTCATTTAGACGCGAGAGAGAAAAAAAAATCGATTCATTCATGGGAATGTAATTATTTTATTTGCTGCGTGACGTGCTCCAGTTCTCTTTCTGTAAAACCTTTGTCTCCAAC
>BGPR01027457.1:0-20713 GCA_013235015.1 Araneus ventricosus
TTTTGTTGCATGCATTTATGATTAATGTTTGCAGTTCTATTGTGGCGTTATTAAGTTCTCCTGAATTTCTGGCTGCTTTTATTTTTCTTTCTAGATGATAAATTTCTTTACCAAGGATATTGAGAAATCTTAGGTGATTCCCATGGCGTGTCTTGTATCTTTTGTAAAATTGATTAGCTACTGTTGATGCAATTGTTGTTTCTATATATCTGTGGTCGCTTAAGGAGATTTCTTCTAGGACCTCCCAATTAATGGAAGAATCTATAAGTGATTGGGAGCATAAGGTCAAGTCTGGCCAGCCAACACTGCCATTTCTCTGGAAGGTTGGAAGAGCATCTGGTTTATTGATGATGTTTAAGTTATTAGCCAGGATAAAGTCCAAGATGTCTTTGCCTCGATTGTCATTTGATCTATAGCCCCAGAGGGTATTATGTCCATTGAGATCTGCGCCAATTATGATCTTTTCCTCTGGTAGGCTGGAGATGATCTCCTGAATTTCCTGGAGAGTTGTATGAACGTCTTGTGCTGGTGAGGAGTAGGCTGAAATTATTGTTATGGGAAATGAAGACGTCTGGATTTTAAGCGCTACCATGTTCACTTTAGTTGCCAATAAGGCAGGTTTTAATTTAGGTGAAGGAATTAGGATTGCAGCCTTCTGATTTGAAGAGCTGAATGTTTTCCAGGTTTGTGGGATTCCAGGGATTCTGTTATTATTAATGTATTGTTCTTGCACCAAGATTACATCTGGCTTGATCGTGCTTGCTGTTTCTTGGAGTTGATTGGTGGCTGCCTTTGCTCTAGCTAAGTTGATTTGAAGAATTTTTAGGGGCTCATTTGAAGACTCTGTAGCAATGTTGTAGGGAAATTGAGTGTTTTCAAAAATACTATTATCCATACTAAAAATAGTCCCTTGTTTTTTAGTATGCTGTTACTTCTTTATTGTAACAGGGGCAATGACTGTCTATGGCTCTGTGCCGGATTTTGTAGTTAGTGCCTCGATTTCTGTTGCTTTCGGCACAGTTAATGCAGTAAAGTTCATCATTTCTGCAGTTTCTGGTGTTGTGTCTGAGTCCACAGCATCCACAGAATGGAGTGGTGAACTTGCACTCTTTAGAATTAGCTGTGTGTCCATAGGCTTGGCATGTCGAGCATCTAACGACTACAACAACGGATACATTTCATATCTTTATACCTTTATTATTTCTTTTCCAACACGTTTATATAACTTGACTTGTTTGATGGTTGCAAGAACAGAATTTTATAATCGATTTTCTGTATTCTCGATGTCAATACACTATTTTAATATTTTCAGAACGTAATTATTAGTCGATGGATTAATTTAATTAAATTTTAGTTCCATATTAGGGCCGCTACCTGGTATTTAATTTGAGAAGAATTAATTTCAAAAGTCCATGGCATTTATAATAATAGGTTAGAAATAAGCAATTTATTTAATGATACATATTACAAAGAACTATAAATAAATAAATTACAGATGTAATAAGGAATTATAAATAAATAAATTAAGTAAAATTAAAACTTAGAAAATAATTAAAATAAAAAAAATGTTTTTATGTACCACTAAAAGTGTGTTCCTAATTTAAAATTTTTTTTATTAAATTTATTTTGGGTCATTTTTTAATACCGTGAAATTTGTTTCGAAGGAAGAAAAGTACCTTAGAGACAATAATAACTCTAGGCATTCTTTCATATCCCTTAATTCAAATTTTAATATTTCGAAAATTTATTTATTTATTTTTAGATCTATGGATATTTACAAGGGATATTCTTGTCTTTAGATGAGAAACTTAATTCAATTGTAAAAACATTTAATTTGGATATTTAATGTGAATAACATGTAAAAAATCACTACTGTTAAGTATGAAATATCAGCTACTCTATTGGAGCTTTTCAAACAGAGCCGCAAGTCTGCGACAATCACTGTATCTCAAAACTTCTTTAATTTTTACTTTCTCGTATACGAAGTATACAAAGAGAAAGTATTGTAATCGTCAAAAAATTCGAACTCGAGATTTTGACGAATCTCCACGTTTTAGACCTCCCTGAGTCCGAAAAACACAATTTTTCAACTATGTCTGTCTATGTGTCTGTGAACACGGTAATTCGAAAACTATTAGAGCTAGAGAGTTGAAATATGGTATGTGATCTTTACACATAATTTGTAGGTTTCTCTCAAAGTTTGGATAAAATACGTCTACGGGAAGTCTGTCTGTCTGTCCGCGTTCATGTGAACACTATAACTCAAAAATCTGAATAGCTAAATGGATAAAATTTGATAGACAGTTTTATCCTCATGAATGTAAGTCCGTATCAAATTTTGGACCAAATCCGTCGTAGGGTTGATTGTCGGTTGGTCTGTATAATAGTATATTTTTAATCGCAATAACTTCTTAACAAAATTGCTTAGATAAATGAAATTTGGTACGCGGCCTTCTTACCTTGATTGTAGATTTGTGTCTAATTTTGTGTCAATCGGTTGAAAAAAAAGTTCAAATTGCATAATTATTTTTTCTATACCGGTTCTCCATGCGCATGCGTACTGGTAGCAATCTCTGTGCACGTGGAAGCTATTGAGCGAATTGCGTCACTTTGTCTTTGAGCCGGCAAGAGTGGAACCTAGCAATGTGTGATAGATGCGTTTTAAACGGTACGCATCTCTTTGAAGTTGATTCTTTACCTAAATATTTTACATCACTATAATCTACAATGCAGAACCTTCTGATAGTCATTGGATTCTGGGTTACAGTGGATTCGAATTTTTTATCCACGTGGGGGAGAGGAAACAGCACGTTTTTACTTTCTCGTATACGAAGTATACAAAGAGAAAGTATTGTAATCGTCAAAAAATTCGAACTCGAGATTTTGACGAATCTCCACGACCCTGAGTCCGAAAAACACAATTTTGGAATTATGTCTGTCTGTGTGTCTGTATGTCTGTGAACACGATAACTCGAAAACTATTAGAGCTACGGGGATGAAATTTGGTATGTGGTCTTTAAACATAATTTGTATGTTTCTATCAAATTTTGGACAAAATCCGTCAACGGTAATTCTTTCTGTCTGCATGTCCGAGGTCAGGTGAACACTATAACTCAAAAACCTGAATAGTTAGATGGATAAAATTTGGTACACAGTTTTATCCTCATGAATGTATGTCCGTATAAAATTTTGGGCCAAATCTGTCAAAGGGTTACTGTCTGTCGGTCTGTATAATTTACTATTGAAACCAATCCGTTATCTCCACGCGCAAGCGTACTCGAAGCAGTCTTCTGTGCACGCCAAAGGAGCGAATTACGTCAGTTTGTCCTTGAGACGGCAAGAGTATGCGATAGATGCGTTTTGATCCGTACGCATCTCTTTGAATTGGATTCTTTACCTAGATATTTTTTAATCACTATATTGAAAAACCTTCTAAGAGTCATTGCATTCTAGATAACAGTAGGTTCGAATTTTTTTAGCCGCGCGGGGAAAGGGGAAACGGCACCTTTTTGGGGAAGTATACGAGAAAGTTTAGGGGAGAACACCCCCGCTGGTTGGGGAAGTAAACGAGAAAGTTTAGGGGAGACCACTCCCGCTGGTTGGGGAAGTAAACGAGAAAGTTTTGGGGAGACCACTCCCGCTGGTGTTAAATAGCAACTCACTGCGGGACGAAAGTGTTGGGCTTATTCGCAAGCATGATAGAAAAGCAGCGATTAAAAATAACCCCCAGGTTCATAAACAAAACGCAAAAAATTCGTATCGGCAAGCCGAAAATAGATTCCTTTTATCCATACATATAAGAAATAGAAAGTTTCACCCTTACTTAGGGTTGCCATGCGTCCCGTATATACGGGACCGTCACCGTAATTCACTACTCGGTCCCGAATTACTACCCGTCCCGTTTTCTCCCTAAAGTCAACAAAGTTCCTGAATGGGAAGAAATAGAACTTCTGCATATTTACAAATAAGAAATATCGATATTAGTAAAACAAAAATTTTATTCAACTAGTTTGTATATCTGAGAGATTATTTAGAGAAAAACCAGCGGGAGTGTTCTCCCCTAAACTTTCTCGTATACTTCTCGAAAAAGGTGCTGCCCCCCCCCCCGCGTGGATAAAAAAATCCGAACCTATTGTAACCCAGGACCCAATGACTATCAAAAAATATTAAGGTAAAGAATGTTAGGTTAGGTTATATTAACGTCCCGTTTTGAAGCAACACGAGGGCTATTTAGGGACGGACCTCGTAATTTTGAACCACGGTCAGATGACGAGGACGACACCTGAGCTGGCACCCCCCTCTCCAAACTTCCGCGCCACACCAGCGGGAGGACGTTTGGCCACTACGTATGATTTAACGTGCAACAGGCCCCATACACGGCGGATCTTCAGTGGAATCGGGTTTCGAACCTGCGACCCTCCGGTCCCTAGGTCGAGACCTTACCACTAGGCCACCGCGGCCTCTTAAGGTAAAGAATGAAATTCAAAGAGATGCGTGCCGATTTCTACTCTTGATGGCTCAAGGACAAGTCACATAGTCCTTCCGCGTGGACAGATTGCTACCAGTACGTATGCGCATGGAGAATCGGATGAAAAAAAGCACCAAGCAGGAGTCAATAAATATCGTGTACAGAAGATTGCGTCCAGTACGCATGCGTGTGGAGAAGGCGGATTCGTTGGAGATGCGATTATACAGACCGACAAGCAGTCAACCCGGTGACGGATTTGGCCCAAAATTTTATACGGACCTACATTCATAACGATAAAACTGTGTATGAAATTTTATCCATCTAGCTTTTCACGTTTCTGAGTTATAGCGTTCATATTACCGTGGACATATAGACAGACAGACTTCCCTTTGACGGAATTTGTTCAAAATTTGACAGAAACCTATAAATTATGTGTCAAGTTCACATACCAAATTTCATCCCCGTAGCTCTAATAGTTTTCGAGTTATCGTGTTCACAGACAGACACACAGACATAATTCCAAAATTGTGTTTTTCGGATTCAGGGAGGTCTAAAATACCTTGTCAAAATCTCTGAGTTCGAATTTTGAGATTACAATATTTCTCTTGGTATACTTCGTATACGAGAAAGTAATAATACCAACCAAAACTGCAAAGCAGCTATGAGATTGAGTATAGAAGAGAAATGGCTAAGGTTTTTGCAGATACAAAGATATTCATCAGAAATCATGTCAAATAAGTTACGGAACTCAGTCCAGCCCACAAGCGAAATGTGGAGAGAATATTTTCCCTGGTGTCAACTAAACGGTCAGACGGAAGAAACAGGTCGTCACTGGAGGCAATTGAAGCAATTTTGATTTTTCAATATATTTACTTTCTCGTATACGAAGTATACAAAGAGAAAGTAATCAATCAAAAAATTCGAACTCAGATTTTGACGAATCTCCACGTTTAGAGACCTCCCTGATTCCGGAAAAACACAATTTTGGAAATTATGTCTGTCTGTGTGTGTGTCTGTGTGTGTCTGTGAACACTACTCCAAAACTATTAGAGCTAATACGGGGATGAAATTTGGTATGTGGTCTTTAAACATAATTTGTAGGCTTCTATCAAATTTTGGACAAAATCCGTCAACGGGAAGTCTGTCTGTCTGTATGTTCGGGGTCATGCGAACGCTATAACTCAAACTTGAAAAGCCAGATGGATAAAATTTTATACACAGTTTTATCGTCATGAATGTAGGTCCGTATAAAATTTTGGGCCAAATCCGTCAAAGGGTTGACTGTCTGTCGGTCTGTATAATCGCATACTTGTTCAGTTTTGAAACTAACTCCCTGCGCATGCCTACTAGTGGCAATGCCTGTGCAAGGAAGGGACGCTCCGAAACTTGGCAGTTTGCCAAAAACAAATTCTGGAGTGATTTTGTAAGGAAGCAAACAATTAGGGAGTCTCGCCAGGTCCTGTTGCGCAAAAGAATGAGCAGAGGATTTGAATTTGTTTTGATCCTTCAAACCACGCGTGGTTCCAACTTTGGTTTACTTGCGACGGAAGTTTATTTGACGTCTTTTATTATTCTAGTTTTCTCTACATGTGTTAGGAGTATACGAGGGGAGACCACTCCCGCTGGTTTTTAAATGATTTGCGTCCGATTTTATAATTATGTGAAAGAAAAAAATGATATAATTAAGAAATTAAAATCAACTTTAAATTGTGACTGGGCTAAAAAGGATTAGCCTCGCAACATTTTTTTATTATTCTAGGTGTTCATTTTATTTGATTGCTTAAACCTTTTTAATTTTTTATCAGAGTAAAATAAACCATTTCTAACCCACTTTTTTCACGTTTTATTTATTTAGTACTTAAAAGCCCCTAATCAATTCTCGGCAATTATGGCAACCCTATCCTTACTCCGCCATTTCCTCTTTTAATTTCTTAAAGGTTGGAGCTATGCGGACGAAAGAGGGTGGAAGAGAGTGCGACGGATCAAAGCTTTCCAGCAAGGTGTCACAAGTTTAGGTTAAATATCAACCGAAGTTAGGAACTGAAAGTGACTTTTCAGCTCATAACTTCTAAACAATTGCAGCTACCGAAAAACTTCAAAAGCAAAAGTTGTTCCTTATGATGAGACGATAATTCGGCTAATTTCATTTATCAGTCTACTGTAACTTCTAAGGCCTACGTCTAGGTGAAGTTAACTTCACAGCATTGATAGAGGCGAGATTTATATACAGTAGAGTCTCCCTACAGCGAAGTCTCTCTACAGCGAATTTCCCCTATAACGAAATTTTTAATCGGAATGTTAAATAACATTCAAAATATTCTCCATATAACGAAGTGGTTGTCTCCCTATAACGAATTTTTTCAGACTTCTTTTCGATTTTTGTCATTTTTGAAGAAAGTTGCTAATTTCTGTGCACACAAATCGCCCACACGTGCCTGTTTCTGGAACCACTCGCATTGTTCATTCCAGCGATAACACACAACAATAGAATGCTATGTGAAGGAAATGCAGTTGTGGGGACCTGGGTTTCTACAGAGGAAGCAACATTTCTACGGGTCAAGATTCCAAGAATCGGGATGGAGTAGGGGTGGAAACAGCAAATGGATGTGACAACACACATTTTATGTTTATCCGTACTAGTACATATTATTCTCTAAATTGGTGAATTGTCTTCACTTTAGAGCATTTATACAATAAAAATTAGTATAATTTTAACAGATTTTATAATAAATATTACTTCATTTTTAATTGTGAATCATAATTAAATATTTTTGAACTTATAGCACATACTAAGGGGTTTGTAACATTTACTTAAATAGCTGCAAAAATCTCTAATCTCCGTATAACGAAATTTTCTCTATAGCGAATTTTTCAACCGGAACCAAGCGATTTTGTTATAGGGAGATTCCACTGTAGTTGTCGAGATAGTCAGTATGTAGAAGTATTGACACTCAAGTGCTACATGTTAACCTGTACGATACTACCCTACTCGGCTTCTCGATCTATCGTACCTGTATTCCACAAAAATCAGAAGTATTCCATTGTGCGTGACTGATGACGAAGTCAAAGCAAGACTACTCGATAACAAGATAACAAATTTAATGAAACAACAATTAAATTAAAATATTAAATCATAAAATCATTATACAGCTAGCTAATCAAATGATACAAACAAGGAAGAGCAGAGAATGAACAGTAGCAATCAGTCCTTAAATACTGTAACAGGCTCGTCGCTATTGGTCGATGGGTGACGTCACAAAGAGGGCGGATCCGATCTGCATGAAATCACAATTCATGATATTGCCAGATGCCGCGATGATGCCACACTACAATCAGTCACAAGGGAATTACGGGCAAATGAAAATTCTCACCCCACCATTTCCACCCCCTTTGAACTGGATGGTCCATCCACAAATTCGGCTGAGATTTTTTTCTCTCTCTCTACAACGTATCACTAATAGATAATTTCACAGTAAGTAATAGATCATTTTGAAGAATCAACAAAAGAAGCTTTCGTATCGTACAAAATTTTTTTTCTAAATCTTTCGCTCAAAATCTAACTGTAGCTTATTTGTAATGCAGTTTATTTTTACAGAGGCTGTTAAAATTACAGAGATTTATTAAACAAAACTTCATTTCATAGATATTCACCGGGCAAGAATTTTATCAAAACTTATTTTCAATCATCTTGTACTGTGTGTTTTCAGAAACGGAAACTATTGACACTTTTGCGCATGCGCCAGTCGAGTTTGATTTCGCCGAAATATGATGATGAAAGATGGAGGAGGATATGTTTATGTTTTACCGAGAAATATATAGAAAGATTACACAAGTTTCGAATTAAATCAAAATAGTGCAGTTCAGAAAGAAAATGAACATCAACACCAGAAAAGAATAGCTAAAAGAAATACGCGTCTCCCCCAGTAGCGAATCCAGAATTCGGCTCGGGATGTGGGGGGGGGGGCTGAGGTCATAAAAGTTTCGTATCGTCATGACGAATGTCAAACCTCATGCCTTATGTAAACCAAAATACTTTAACTTTACAGACTTTACTCACCTGACAATAAGAATCATGAAGAACACTACAATACTTCCGATAATTTAATAAAAAATACAATGAAATAAATAGCCAAAAAATGTTTTCAACGCGTTAACGCTACAAGTACAAGTGGAATGACTAGAAAATTAGGAAAATTTTGGAGCCTGTCAAGACAGAAAGCAATGTCGTCACGTTTTCTTTATTTTTTTAAAAAAGAAAATTAAGAACAAACAGTTATAGTGATTTTAAATAAAATCAAGCATTCTGGTTGAGCTCGGGGGGGGCTGCAGCCCGATAGCCCCCCTGGATTCACCACTGGTCCCCCCTGTAGCACAAAGATATTGTACAATATTATACGATATTGAACAATATTGTATAATATTGTACAATGCCACATAATATTATATAATATTGTACAATGCCATATAATATTATATAATATCGAACAATATTGTACAATATCGTGCAACATGTTGTGCTACCTGGGCTAACAAAGAACCCCAAAAAGCGCTCTTACTCACTGTGTACCACCCCTCTGCCGAGTAAAATCGTCCAAATATAATAAGCGTGGGTGTCTGAAACGAACAGTATATATGAATATGAAATAGTGTATATGACGATCTAAACAAAAACAGATTAAATACATTGTGAAAAAAGCAAGATAAATTATGGATGTTTCCTGAGTGATTAATTTCTTGTAAAGAAACATCCGTTTATTGATTTAACCAGAATTTATTAAAGAACCACGCTGGTTTTTATAGCCGAATAAAAATTCTCGATAAATAACAGCCTCTGTTAAAATTTAAATTTCAAAACAGAAAACAACGCAGGTATCTAAATTCATCTCAGACTATAAAAGAAGCTTCAAAGCCATATTTATGTAGTTGTCTGTTAATTAAAAGACTTCAATTAGAATTTCTCTCTTCAGATTCCATTCAATGAGAAGTTTATTGCGCCCTTGAAACCCGCTCGTTATGGGAGCAGAGAGTGACTAATAGCTCCAGGATGGCGGAATGGTGAGTGAAAACTTGTTTTTTGCCGGCTCCTGCTGCACTGCTCCATTACTTTCCAAAATTAATAGACACCTGAATATTAATCTGATGAGACATCGGACAGGAAATGCTGTTTTTTCTTTTTTCATTCTTTTTTCGAATTGTGTATTCGAAAGTTCCTTCACGGAACTCAACTCGTTTACTACGCCCTTGCTTGTGGTTTAGAGACCCCACGATGAACGTTCATTCATGAGAAAGCTCACTCCTACTGAAGAAGCGTTTCTTTATTGTTCAACGTGATGAGGAACGTGATTTCATCCCTCTTCACGTTGATAAAGAATTTATTTTTGTAAAAGTTCTAAAAATGTACCTGAACTCAGATTTTACAATATTGAAATTTATGCTCCTTTTGATTAGAGGTCGCATTTACCTTTTTCGGCATCAAATTAATAAATACTTTTAATTAACCCTTAAATGCCAAGTGTTACCTTTAAACAACATACACAATTGTGTGTACGAAAATATTAGTCTTTAAAGATTTAGCTTGGTATTTTTCGAATGCGAGTTATTCACGCAAGTCTCTGCTTTTATCAGATTCACAAAATTACAACTAAATGTCTGCTTTTATCAGATTCACAAAATTACAATTAAATGTCTGCTTTTTATCAGATTCACAAAATTACAATTAAATGTCTGCTTTTTATCAGATTCACAAAATTACAATTAAATGTCTGCTTTTTATCCGTATTCGCAAAAATAAAATTAAATGTCTGCTTTTATCAGATTCACAAATTTGCAATTAAATGTCTGCTTTCATCACATTCACAAAATTACAATTAAATATCTGCTTTTATCACATTCACAAAATTACAATTAAATGTCTGCTTTTTATCAGTATTTACAAAATTACAATTAAATGTCTGCTTTTTATCAGTATTCACAAAATTGCAATCAAATGTCTCTCGATTATAAAAAAGACTCAAATATCTTAATGGTACCAATCATTGACTAGTCAAACACTGAAACCCTTAAAACGGCCACCATCTTGAAACGAAAAGAAAAATATAAAAATCCTCACACATACATCATTTTTAATGACTTCAAGGAATATTCAATTCAAATGTGAAGACAATCGAACAACTCGTTTGATCGTGACTGCCTAACAAACAAATTTACAGACAAACAGACGAAATGCCGAAAGGTCGAGTTGAAAGAGGACCTTGCTTCGTTGTGTCAAAAAATAAAGCCAAAGAAAACAATTTAGACAGGACAGGGAGTAAAAAGGGTAAATATTGAAATAGTGTCAATCTTGGATTTCCCTGCAGTTTAAGCTTCTGAGCTTTGCAGGCCGAGACTTAAGCAGAATCCAGTTTTACTTATTTACAAGTTATTTGAACATACCCACAAATCGATTTTTTTTAGCAATTCAGGCAATTTCGACAGCGATAATGGGTTTTTCACAACTAAATTGCGGTTTAGGATGTGATTAACTAATGTTTTTTTTATCTTTAATTGCATAAAATCATCGAAAGATTAATATGGAAATGTCGGGAAATGTTGCGGAAAAAGAATAAAAAGTTTTTGAAATAATGGCAGCGGGTGCTGTTTCCCATATTACACGATTTTTCATTTCTGAACCAAAGTTGCGTAAATCAGTATAAATGAGCAATTTTGAAATTAAAATTTCGATTAAAATCAGTTAATCAGAAAACTTTATGAATTTATTACTGATTATAATTAATTATTGATCACTGACAACTTTAACTCTTTTTAAGGCCATTTTTTTTCTAGTAGCGGTATAATAAAATAACTTAGATATTAGACTAATTTAAGAAAAGAAACTCATTTAGCTTATTGGATGACATTATTTTTTCTTAATTCATTTTATTATTTAATAATTAATTACCAAGTCAAGACACTTTGTTATGGCTTGAGATAAGAAATTGGAACATCCAGGTTTTTGTTTCATCGAAATATTTATCAAGAACTTACGGCAACCTTAAACCAGCGGGAGTGGCCTCCCCGAAACTTTCTCGCATACGACCAGTAATGTGGGGTGGATAAACACCCAGTGGGTAGAAAAATATTCTTGTGTATTTACCCAAGGCCTGGTTATTTTGAGAAAAAAAATTATGAATGGTGATTTACAATGAAACATGAATTTCCCAAAACTTAATATTTTGCAAAAAAAATTGCGTATGTTCTCAATTTTTACGCGCGCTGAGGTACCACAACTTTATTTAACGTTTCTGAGTGCGAAATCTTGTTACAGATATCACGCAAGATTTCACCATACCTTAAAGCTGGAGAATGTCAGTACGAAGTTTCGATTCAGGTTGCCATAATTTCCGAAGCGCGTGTTTGCGTCTCGCTACAATTTCCTTCGTAGGCCGCTAAGGTCAAACGCCAACCATAATAAGTTAAGTAAAGTAAACGAAACGCTCGGCAACACACAGTCGTAATGTGCATTTTGAAGTAAATATGCAATTTGAACACCTGTTTTTTAACCGATTGAGATGAAAATTGGGCACAGTTCTATAATTAATGTCAGCATCCGTGGTATCAAGTTTTATTTATCTAAGCCAAAGGGCTTATGAGATACAAGTATGCGATTATACAGACCGACAGACAGTCAACCCTTTGACGGGTTTGGCCCAAAATTTTATACGGACCTACATTCATGACGTCAAAACCGTGTACCAAATTTTATCCATTGAGCTATTCAAGTTTTTGAGTTATAGTGTTCGCATGACCGCGGACATACAAACAGACAGACTTCCCGTTGACGGATTTTGTCCAAACTTTGACAGAAACCTACAAATTATGTTTAAAGACCACATACAGATAACGGATTCTCTTCAAAAGTAAATTATACAGACCGACAGACAGTCAACTCTTTGACGGATTTGGCCCAAAATTTGATACGGACCTACATTCATGATGATAAAACTGTGAACAAAATTTTATCCATCTAGCTATTCAAGTTTTTGAGTTATAGTGTTGGCATGACCGCGGACAGACAGACTTCCCAAACTTCTGTCCAAAATTTGATAGAAATCTATAAATTATGTGTAAAGATCACATACCAAATTTCATCCCCGTAGCTCTAATAGTTTTCGATTTATCGTATTCACAGACAGACAGACATGATTCCCAAATTGTGTTTTTCGGATTCAGTGAGGTCTAAAAGGTGGAGATTCGTCAAAATCTCGAGTTCGAATTTTTTGACGATTACAATACTTTCTCTTTGTATACTTCGCATACGAGAAAGTAAAAATGCATTTAAAAATTGATGCATTTGGTGGGAGGTGTATTCCCACGGCCTTAGAGAGGGTTAAGTCGAAAATGTAATAAGAAAAATTTATGAATGGATTATTAAATTATTCAGAATTAACATTAATAAATCTATCAGAAATTAAATCAGGTAATCAAAATTTTTAAATGCACATTTTTATTAGTACTTTAAAAAATGGAATTGGTTTTATTTCAATTGTCGTCTACTTTTTAGTCTTTGGTTTATAATTCATTATCTCTACTAATAATAAAGGAGAACGTGTGTGTGTGTGTGTTGGCGCTCTACAGTCCAGACCTCGGAACTTAGAGCTACGAAATTAGGAACAAACATACTTTAGCGGGTGGGAATATGCTCCTCGGAGCCTCTTTTTTGAAATTTTATTTAATTAAAAATTAAAGAATTTTTTTTAGTTTTTCCTTAATAACTTTCGAAAATATTACGGCACAAAAATCATTTTTACACCTTCTGAATGATATCAATTAAGCTGACGTACAATTTTTCTCTAATTTTAATAAATTTAAAAAATATTTTTTGGCATAATTTACAACACCACTTTTCATTGTTTCAGTACAATTCAAACCGTTTTTATTGTTTAAACAAATATTTAGTTGCATCCTTCTCTTCCATCGTTGAAAGCTAAGGTAATATGTTAATGTTTAATGATATGTTTTAATCAGCACAATTTCATCCAGCTAATATGCTGCTGAACGTAAAATGTGCCACGACATTTTAAAGTTAAAATCAAATGCATATTTTGCAAGACGAATAAGAGAGTGAAGTCGATGCCGACAACGGACAATTGTATGCTACACGACACAGACAGTTATTCGACTCCATTAGGGACGTTCATGCAGACAATGAACAGAATAGGCGCAAGGCTACTGAAAGAATATAGGTTAAATGTCTATCAAAATTTGAAATTTAAAATTACTTTGTTAAAGGAACCATGAATATCAATTTATACACAAGAGATTCAGTTGAAATTATATTTCCGGCGAAGAAGCTGGGCGCCGAAGGCGGCTAGTTATAAATATTACGGAATCTTAAAGTCTATTCTTCACAAATTCGCTACAAGGTTTCACGTGAATCATTTTTTAAAATTTAATTAAATTTATCGACTAATCCCTAATTAAGTTCTTAATATATGAAAATATTGTATTGCAATCGCGAACACGCATTTGCAAAAGATTCCAAATATTTCATACATCGAGAAAAAAACGAAAAGTCGATTGCAAAATTCCATCTTTACAAACATGAAACAAGTGACATTAAATAAAAGTGTTTAAGAAGTTCAAAATGTAAGCGATGTCAATATGAATCATAGCGCAGTCTGTGGATCTCTACTATTTATAGATTTATTAATCAGATTTTAAGTTAGGAAGATATATTTTTTTTGAAAAAAGTTTTTATGATTTAAAAAGCCGTTTGTTTTAGATTTTATCATGTAAATACTCTCCGATAGGAAGTTCTCAGAATCCCTTTATAATTTGTCTTGGGAAAATCGATCTATAATACTCAACCATTTTTCTCATTTAGGCTAAAAGTTTCAATATCAGGATGGAATTTGCTAGACAGTAACTCGAGGTATACGCATCAATTTTAGCTATTTGTATCACTATCTACATTTTTAAACAAGTTCACTTCTTATTCAAAAAATGTAGGTGCTTTTTAATAACATATGATACATCTCACTTAATTATTCAAAGTCACGTTATTCCTGCCTTTTCTTTTAAAGTCCAATTTAAAGCGAAGTAATGCTTATTTTTCAGTAAGAAAGGGCTTATCTCTTGCTTAATATTTATTATATAATAAATGTTGCACAGAATGTTTTTTGATTCATGAATGTTTCTTTTGAGTAGTTATAGTGATAAAAGGATACGCATGCGAATTCTAATTAAGATATCATCTAATTCAATATAGTTTCTGCTATGGATGCCAATTCCAATGGAGATATAACCTAATTCTATATAGTTTAAAAAAACTGACATGATCATTCAGTTCTGTGCATATTCGAACTAATTAATACAGAATAAATTATATAAATATCGTAAGGAGAATATAAAACTGAACGGTTGAGATCAGTTAAGGTTAAATGATACGCCCAGTTAGCGTAACAAATATTTATTTAATTTTTTAGTTACACACAGAAAAGCTTAATTTCAAAACAAAACAAAGCAAAAAAAGCCATAAAAGTAAGAAATGTTTGAGACCAACGTATCTGTCGGTGATGTGATTTCCTTTGCTACTTCTTTCTCATACTCTACGAGATTGAATTGAATTTTAATTGATAATATAATTTTTCTTTTCTTTCCTTACACTTTATTCACGGCGTTAACGAGTGCGTAGCCGAGACCTTACCATTACTAGAGGTAAGGTTTCGGCTTCGGAGCCAGAGGGTTCCAGGTTCGAAACCCGATTCCATTTTATATGTGGACCTGTTGCACGTTAAATCATGCGTAGGGGACCAAAAGTCCTCCCGCTGGTGTGGTGAGTAACTCTGAAGAGAAGGGTGCCATCTGGCGTCCTCGTCATCTGATTGCAGTTCAAAATGACGAGGTCCTTCCAAAATAGCCCTTGTGTTGCTTGAAAACGAGACGTTAAAGTAACTAAAACCAACACTTAATTTTGCACAATTATATGTATCTCGTAAGGTTTGTATTTAAGGATGCTTCGATGATTGTTTCGAGGACTTAAATAAACACTGAAGAAACACAATCGGATTATAGGTAAAATATTAAACTATGGGCGTCGTTTATGAGTTTAATAAATAGTCCAAATTAGTGTAACAGTTATTTATTTTAAGTTTGCGTTTACAAAAGTAATTTCAGAAATGGAACGATCATGAAAAAGAGAATTAATTGTTCATGCGACTCAACGCGCTCCATCGCTTGGTCTCAACTGAAGTTCGAAGCGTCAGAGGGCGCTGCCTCTGACATCCGTCACAGTCAGTTATGGTTAACGTTACAAGAGCGACTACAAAACTGAAAACGTTTTTGGTTTCCAGACTACATTCTAAATTTTATTCGTGTAGTTACATTTTTAGTTACCTTATTTACAGGCAGACAAACATAATTCCAACAATTAGATTTTTGGACTTCAGGGAGGTTTAAACAGTGGAGATTCATCAATATCTCGAGGTTGAATATTTCGACTCTTACAGTGCCTTCTCTTTGATTGTTTCACCTATACGATAGCAAAATATGAAATCTGACTTGATACAGAACGATTGAGAAACTTTTATAAATAATACTACAATCGGAAACTCTGCAAGTAGACAAAGGTAAAAAGCACTCAATGCGACTCACTCAAGACATCCGTTTTTCTTTTGTAAGTTTTATCTTTTTTATTCGGCTATGGTATCTACTATCAAAATAGTTTTCGACGGCAACTATTTTCAAGAGTAGTGGATCAATCTGGCCTACTATTGGAGATAGAAAACATTTCGACTTTTCGAGATCAATACGCTTGGAGGTAGGAAAGTCTGGAAATAAAAGGAATCTGTATCTTTTTTTTTTTGCTCATGATGTCTATGATATAAGAAAGGGTCTCTCTCGAGTCGAACCCCATTTTTAAATAGATTCCTCATAGGAATAATATTTGCTAGATTTCTTATATTCACACAATACTACCTAGTGCATTGGTTCTCATGACATGACTTTGGGAAAATTTCTGCATATCTTCGTCAATCATGGTCCCTAGAACCCGAAATGACACCTCCATGTATATAAACTACTGGCCAAAAGCATTGCAAGATTGGTAAAATGCGAAAAATTTTGAGTGAATTTGAATACAATGATTCACAATCAGTTGTGGAGAATCAGGGGACATACAATCGTGGGAGCTCACATGTTACAGTGAAGATTTTGTCACGAGTATATTTAGGGGACCGTCCACAAATTGATTAAGAAAAAAATGATTTGGGTTCACCCCGTTTCAAGAAAGAGTGTCTCTCGAGTCGAACCCCATTTTTAAGTAGATTCCTCATAGGAATAATATTTGCTAGATTTCTTATATTCACAATACTACCTAGTGCATTGGTTCTCACGACATGACTTTGGGAAAATTTCTACATATCGTCGTCAATCATGGTCCCTAGAACCCAAAACTACACCCCAATGTCAATACACTACTGGCCAAAAGCATTGCAAGATTGGTAAAATGCGGAACATTTTGAGTTAATTTGAATACAATGATTCACAATCAGTTGTGGAGAATCAGAGAATGTACAATCGTGGGAGCTCACATGTTACAGTGAAGATTTTGTCACGAGGATATTTAGGGGACCGTCCGCAAATTGATTAAGAAGAAAATGATTTGGGTTCACTCCGTTTCACAGGAAGCTGATAAATGTTTTGAAACTTTCATCAATCGTTTTGCTTCTTATGCACATTGCTCAAATGCATTTTCAGAAAATATTACGAATATTCGGAAAGATATAAAGGTTTCTTTAAAACATCCCAAATTTTTCGCATGTTTTTTGCTTATAACATGCAGAGTTTTACGCCAGATTTTGCGACACTTATAGAATACTCGACAGTATGTTAGAGAAACATTGTATTTGAAATAAATACCTTAAATATTTGACGAAATACGAGAATTTTATAGTAAATGCTTTTTAACTGCGCATGCGCGAAACATAGCGTAATTTTTCTTTCATAACATCGAAGCCAGATATCTATGGCAGCCATTAAAGTTTAGAAAGTTGTAGACTTTGCAGCCAGTAGAATTCCTGTTGTTCTCTAAGGCAGGGGTTCCCAACCTTTATTCCCTCGCGTATCCCTTGATTAATCTTTATGTTTTCGCGTACCCCTTGATTAATCTTTATGTTTTCGCGTACCCCCTACTGCCATATCCCACCAATAACAACCATCTTCTATGCAAAGCAGTTTTTATCAATAATGTTAAGGGCTGAGGTAGGCTTAAGAATCAAATGACTCGAATTAATAACATTTGCAGGACGTATATTTTTTATTTCACACTTTATTGCACAATATTTTTACAATAGTATTAGTTCAAAGCCAAAACAAATGAAATCAGTATTGTAATAACTTCTCATTAACTTATAATGATGGCTAAAAATTACACTCTGTAGTAACCAACTTTTCAAGTGGTATAGTTATTAAATAGCAAGTATTCACTCGGGGAAACAAAATTCTCTAACTTTTTTTAATTTCTTATGTTTTCTTGTTTCCGCCATTACAAACTTTGATTTCGCGTATCCCAACAAGTCCTTCGCGTACCCCCAGGGATACGGGTACCACAGGCTGGGAACTCTGCTCTAAGCGAAACAAAATGATGAGAGGTTTCCACAAATCGTAGTTCGTAGGACAAATCGTAGTGGTTTTCACGTTCGTAAGTGGGCCATCCAGCTCAAAGAGGGAGAGGAGGAGTAAAAATGGTCTGGGGCTCAAATTTTCACTTCCCCATAATTCCCTTACGACTGAAGATAGAAATATAGGTTTTTCGATGGCTGGAATCGATTAGATGTTATGGGGTGAAAAGGGATTTTCAACTTTTTACCGACTGCATTCTAACATATATAAATGACACCTCGTTGAAAAGCTCTCATTACCTGTATTCTCTTTCACATCGTTTCATTATCATAGCTCTAACCCTTATGAAATTAGAAGAGGAAAAAGCGGAGAGGGTGAAATTTTCTTTTCCTTGTATCCTTGAACAAACGGAATCTACCTTATCTGGTTAGCCGATCGGAATTTTTGTGTTTACTCTTTCAGTTTTGCTGTTTCAGTTTCTAACTAAAGCATAGTATCTTGAGCAAACATTTGTCAATTTTCAGATAATTTTGGTTTTGTATTTAGTGAATTTGAATTTCTAATAACAACGGAATAAAATCGACCAACAAATGTTTCTTTGGATTAAAAAAACAATTAAGATCCAGGCTTGTTAGCCGAAGAACTAAAATGAGATTATACAAGAAACTTACACAGTCCAGTCACATTAATGTGACCACCACCTACTTTCGACGTCAACGTGAAATAACCAATCACAGAAGGTAGGTGGCAGCACATTGCAGTGGAGCGTATATAAAGGATGTCCTAGGGCATCGGAAAGCATTTCAATCGTTGGCGTAATGCAGAAACGTAGCGATTTATCCGACGTCCAAAAGGGCATGATTATTGGCTTTCGGGCCAAGGGTGGAAGCATTTCGGAAACGGCTAATTTTGTGAACTGTTCGCGTGCCGCCGTGGTAAAAGTATACCGTGCATGGCAATATGGCACTATCCAAAATCAGCGGCGTGGCACATGTGGTGCACCACGGGCTATAGATGACAGAGGCGAACGAAAGCTACGGAGATGCGTTCGGGCGAATAGACGGGCAACTGTTGAGCAACTGACCGCCCAGATGAACCAAGGGGTTACTAAGAGTGTATCCTCAACAACGGTTCAGCAAGTTGCTCAACAGTTAGCAGGACATTAAACGTAGACATCCAGCGAGTTCTGGAAACTTTTGAAAGAAAAGTGTTAAGAACTATATTCGGACCTGTACAAGAACAAGGGTGCTGGCGAACCAGATATAATTTTGAACCTTATAGACTTTACAAAGAGCCCCAAGTTACACAAATCATCCGAAGTAACAGACTGAGATGGCTCGGCTATGTCTGGAGAACCCCCGAAAATAACCACACTTTCAAGAACCCCGGGGGAGCCCGTTCCCGGGGCAGACCTTCAACAAGATGGCTAGAGGATACAGAAAATGACATCAAAATTTTGAAAATAAAAAACTAGCAAAGAGTTGCTTTGGATCATCTGAGTTGGAAGAAGCGTGCTGTTGAGGCAGCTAAGACCTGCAACAGGTTGTTACGCTCTTAAAGAAGAAGAATTCGAATTTCTTTTATATAAAGTTGATAGGAACAACAATCAGTAAAAGTGAAAGTACTTATTTTACATTCCTGAAGTAAGTCGATGCATTGCCATAAATATTTAACGCATTCAATGGTTATAGCCATTATTTCCTAAAAATGACATTAAATGTGTATTGATTCAGCAAAATGCAATTTGTTTTAAAACAATTTTTAAAATACAAGGTTTGATCTTGATAATTAAATGCAATGATCATTTGGTAATTTTTTCCCTTTAATTTGAAAAATAATAGTTATAATCTTTATATATAAAAGGCAAATACCATGATACACTAACCATGATACATAACTGATATACCATGAAAAATAACAGAACTGGAAAGTGATTTTCCTACCCTTCCCCTTCTCCCCCCCTAACTTAAAGTATCTTTCAACCTACACATGTTACCCCTTTTTGTAAAGATCTCGTCATTTGCAGTCTCTTCCACTTGTTTTCGTTCTTGCAGCTATAATTCTTCCGAAAATAGAGGGCGAAATGTTTTTTTCCTTATTATTATTAGTAGAGATGTAGTATATGTATAAAGCTTTGCCCATGTTATCTTGTGAACACGATAACTGGAGTAATTTTGATTAGATTTTAACCGGAGCGGGATATATCGTAAGGACGGTGAAAATCTCGGCCGAGATCGTAGCTGGGCTATCCAGCTCAAAGCGGATGGAAATGCTGGGAAATTGGAAATTTCATTTTCCCAAAATTCACTTACAATTGAAGATAAAGAAAATTTAAATTAGACGAATTATTGCCTCGTCATAACAAACAACTTTTGTATTGAAACTTTTTTGATAGCTACAATTGCTTAGAAGTTATGAGCTAAAAAGCCATTTTCAATCCTCTCTCCCAATTATCATTTCCCCATAGCTGTGTTACTACTAAAGATAGAAAAGAAATTCAATTCGGCGAATTATCACTTTATCATAACGAACAACTTTTAAAGTGAAAGTTTTTTTACAGGTAGAATTGCTTAGAAGTTATGAACTGAAAAGCGATATTCAATCCCCCCCCCCAATTCATCTTTTCCCCATAGCTCCGTTACGATT
>BGPR01027459.1:0-20712 GCA_013235015.1 Araneus ventricosus
GGCTGCAATCACCGCTGTCTTCGCTTCTTGTGGACGTCTGTTGGACGTTTGATAGCTGAGGGCGGTGAATTATCTTTGGACAAGAAAGAAGAGTGATGTATTTGGATCCGGCTTGAGGGGCATCGTACGGTTTCGAAGCGATGAGCAACGATCAATCTCCTCCCGGAATAATGTGATTTGGAAGAATGGGGAATATCGCTTATATTGATTTGTATATGAAGGCTTGTCTATAATATTTTTTCGTTTGTTGAAAAGTGTTATGGGGAATTCAGAGATTTCCTACTGCAGCGGTGGTAAGAAAGAAGAAAAGCGAAGTATGTGATGATTATATATATTCATTACAAAAATTATTGGAAATTTCTTTGTTTTAATGATGCTAATTTTTCTCTTAGTTATATAAGTCTGAGTTCAAGAATTACACATAATGGAATATATTGATCTAACATCAATACAATTATTATATCTCCTGTAAATCCATTGTTAGTTGGAATTATTTATTTTTAAGAGCTAAATAAACTTTTATAAATCTTCTTGGGTTAGTTTAGAATTGTCGTTCGCATCTCACACATTGAATTAGCTATGATGGCTTGAAAGGATGAGGGGATTTAAAAATAATAGTATTTAATTTAAAAAGCGAAATTACCAGTTATATAGAAATAAGTTAGCAAACATTTAGAACTGTGCGTAGCAAATATTTTCTCTCGCGATCTTATTTTCATATAACAAAAACAACTGCTACTTTAACCCTCTGAGCGGTTAGCTATTTTGATGTACTAGCTTTGAAGTCTTAAAAATTTGCTTTCAATGTGAATAATTGAATCTTTATTGCGTTTAATAAAGTCTCTGAAATCTTAAGAATATTTTATCCATGTTAGTTTAAGAAATTATACATTCGATCATGAATACCTGCTTTTGAACTCAATATGCGAAACGGAAAAATACATGTGAAAAGCTTAGAGGGTTAAAATTGGAAAATAAATGAATGAATTGTGAAACCTTGTATAAATTAATGATGTAACCAGCGAAGAACAAAAGGTGCGATGTAAGCGTAAATATTCCCTGAAGCTTTGTTGTGCCATTATGTTTTAAATATACATTACTGACAATTTGTGTAGTTATATAAAGAAATATGGTCAATTAACGACT
The DNA here is from genome assembly GCA_013235015.1 of Araneus ventricosus. Lineage (NCBI taxonomy): Eukaryota > Metazoa > Arthropoda > Arachnida > Araneae > Araneidae > Araneus > Araneus ventricosus. Next base: position 1,147 of record BGPR01027459.1, read on the forward strand.
GGTTGACGTAGATCTTAAAAGATATAATGCAAATTTTATGGAAATATTAAGCTTATTATTTTGTAAAAGTTATAAATTAATAAATTAAAAGAAATTTTATTTTAAAAGTCATTCTAGTAGTATCATTGATACCCTCCATTATCTTTCTGCATCATGATAAATGAGGATGATATTGCTAAAACAATGAAAGATTCGGTAAACAGAAGAAATCTCAAAATCTTCACGACATTCTTTGGGTCGATTTCCAAAATTTAATAAGTAGTGTCTTAATCCAAAAATAATTTTATAAAGGAAAATCTGCAATTAATTTTTTTAATTCAGAAAGTTTGAAGTTTCCCACCTGAAAAGTAATATTACCAAAAAAGATGTGTAATTATTTTTCTGAAAACGTATTAAGAAAGAAATGCTGATGTTAAAAATATTATACATTCAATATAAATTAGTTATATTTTCAATGCAAAAGCATTGGAAGAAGAATATTTGAGAGTCATAATAAAATATAAAGTGATACATAAAACAGACTAGAAAATAATATAAAAACTTTTATTTTTTCAAAACGCACTTTTCAGTTTAAAGTGCATTGTCAAAATAAACAGAAAGCATACATTTCAAATAATTTTAATTTTATTCATAAATGCAAACATATGTTTGACAGAAGGAAAAAAAACATGTAGCATTTCATATTAATGTTTTCCAACTGGAAAAATAATTTACATTTACATGTCTTCTTGAATTTCTGATTCTTATTTGGGAAATAATGAAAAAAAAAATGCATTTCGAATTCTGAAAAAAATGGGAAAATGGAAGATATCTGAAAAGATAAAACAGTCGCGTCTCCTTCATTTGAAATTCATATTACGCAAGTTGATGAAACATAGATTTTTATAGCATCAGTGATTATAATAATATGTAAGTAAAAAGAAAAGAAATCTTTTTATCTGTATAGTCTCGAAACGTTCATAACCATGGTAAAATGATAGTTAAGAAAAAGAGGGCGAACATGAAAATATGTAATGTCCGAAAAACCTGCATGAAACTTGTTTCTGTAAAATGAGAAAATCATGAGAAGTTTTCTTTCTTTCGGTTGATTTTTTTTCTTTTAACAACAAAGTATTATATGTTTTTATAAAGAAGGAGAAACAAATTATTCTTTAATCGATATAATCGTGTAATTACAAGCAATTTCTGCTTTGAAAAATTTCCGAAATATCTTAAATTATATTATTCCTCTCAAACATAATATTTAAAGCATATTACCCTAACGACCCCCGGGTGCATTGTAACAAACTTGCCGTGTAATCGACTAGCTTGACTAATGTGTAGACCTCTTCTGTAAAAGAATGGCTAATATTTGGGTATCGTGGATTACTACCATATTGGAGTTGGCGATAACTCTTTATTAGTATATAGGGAAAGAAGATTACCGAATTATTTTGAAACAAGTGTGTGAAGAATAATGGGTAATTAACCTTTGAAGAGAAAGTAAAGAATAAGAGACGTTATATTACGATAATAGATGCCATAAGGAAGACGCTTGTAGAAAGGCCAATAGAGCCAATCATGGGATATCGGCTAGTAGATAGTAGATGATTACTTCATGCTGGAATTGGTTATGTATATATTAGAATTAATATCCAAGCCGGGTTTGAAATATTTTTAAAAATATCCATTATTTTCGCTTTGGGTTTAATAAAACACTTCACCCTATAAAAACCGCTTGACTATGTTAAACCTATTTCACTTTCCGTTACGTAGCATATTATCCCTCTCATACCTAGCGAGGCGGTCCGGGGCGTCCTAGAAATTTCCCCTTAACACCGACGAAGGCCGGTCGGAGGCGTTTCGCTTCTTGTTGAGGGAGGTAAAGTTCTGAAATCGTTTATGAGATAAGCGAGGTAGGAAGTACAATTATTCTTGCCCATTTCCGTGTGCTTTAAGGGAAGGTTATATCACAGGTGGGGGGGTGAAGGATCACCCAGGTTGGAAGAGTCCAATTCATGTCGCATCCTCCCCAAAAGTATCGATTTTAAAGGGGCTAGAAGAATAATGTCGCATTGGTATTAAAGAGTTAAACTAAATGTAATAGGGTCATATGTCCTTTCTAGAAAGCGGATCTTATCAACAGAATGGAAAACCTACTTCATGAACCGCACTATAATGCGTCTTTATTTACAGGAAGCACAAAACTCAGTTTTAAGATGAAAGTGGGCCATTGATTCAACTTTCACCTCAATGACCTAGCGCCATGTCCTCTCTGATGCTACATCTCAATGAGACACCGTATCATTTGCTTAAGCCCATCCCCTTTTAAAAGATTGCGATTCTGATATTGAGACATCCTGCATGCCATATGAATCTTGTTCAAACTTTTATTGTAATTTCTTATGCTTAATTTTGCTTTCAAATTTGTGTTAAGGTCTCAGCTCTTTGCCCGGAGGCCCTAGGTTCGAGACCAGATTCCACCAAAGTTTCACCGTGTGGCGGACATGCTTCAAAGCTTGCTTTGGCTTTGTTAAATTAAATGTAGTGGGACAAACTTCCTCCTGCTAGTGTGGTGCAGAAGTTTGCAGAGGAGGAGCAGCTCAGATGTTGTCCTCATCATCAGACCGCTTCTCAAAATTACTCCTAATATAACTGAACTAAACTAAACTAATTTTGCGCACAAACCCGTTATATTACCGCACTACCTATATCCTACTACCTAAAGTTCCTATTATAAAACGAAACATTAAATTATGCTGAGGATTTGGGCAATAACTCTTCATATTGTATTACTTTAGCATAAAGTTCTAAAATCAATTAAGTTTATTTGTCTTATAGTTTAGCAACTATAAGACAAGTTCATAAGAAAGTATTATAATGTGCAAAATTTATTTTTTATGCATTCAGTATAGCTTTTGCATAGTATCACATTAAAAAAATAATAACATTGATTCAAATAATAATAGTGCATTGTGTGATTTCTTTATTTCCAAATGATATGACTTTATTTTAGACTTTTAAATACATTTATGTTACATTTAAAAAAGAATATTTTAAATTAGAGTTAATTATATGTGATCACGTTAAATTATATATGTTAATCATTTTTCTCTTTTCTTTAATATTGAAATACTTTAGATGTAAGTAGTCTTTTCATTCTATATTAGCTTTCAATTCAATATCATATCTTAAAACGAATAAATTAGATGCTTATGAAGCACGTATTTTTTTCTTTACATTTTAAAAGTCTGCCACTAGAAGTTTGAATCTTATCACACATATAATTTAATATCACGTATGAGGAAAATCAATACTTAATCTAACTCACCCAAACACTGTTGCAGTAATTAATCTCACAATTAAAAACAGACTTTCATGCTACACGGCATTCAATTAAAATTTATTTTCTCCCAATAATCACGTATATTTTTACTCTTAAGAACTATTTTTTAAGAATGTTTTCATCAAAAATAAGAATTAATTACTTACAAGAATGCTTGAACTATTGGATTTCAGCAAAAATTTCGTAGTATTATTGACATCTTTTCTTTTAAAGAAAGAATAAAAAGTAATATTGACTTTGTGCTTCTTCAAGCCAAGCTAATTATTAAAAACATGCATAATAAATCAATTTAAAGATATTGTTTTTGTAGTTGGGAAGATTAAGTCCTTCAAAACTAGCTAGGAATATATATTAAATTTTGCAAAGAATGAAAATAAGTTTCCTGCTGGCATTGCGACATTCAAACAACTTCTGATTCCGTGAACTTAATTTTGCTCTTAAGAGTTAAAAGGTGAATATTTATTCAACAGATGAATTGCCTTAACTGTAATTCCTAGATGTGTACTAAAAAAAGCGTAACCAACTTTTGTAATAACAGGAAGCCTTTCAAAAATATGATTTATGGCTGCTTATTCTATTGATTAGATTCAAATTGTTTCAGATTACGTTGTTGCTCAAAGGCTCTGAAATCAAGCTTCTGAAATTATAACCACTGTGTAAAACAAATAATAAAATATTATATAGAAATGTATCCTCATATCTATTATAAAAAGTCTATGAAAGAGAGAGGCAGCATTGTAGAGCGATATCAACAACAATCCGAAGATTGTTCTAGGAAAGATCATTAATTGATTCACCTAAAAGTGGAAGAATACTTCATGATTCATTTGTATCCCCAGGTAATAAAACTATTTGTGTATTTGCATCAGAAATAATATTACATATTAAGATTTCAGAATTTTCAGGAACTGACAAGCTATTGCTTGTAAATATTAACATTTCCGACAAGGGACTTGTCTGCTTAATCAGTGTTAAAGATCACGTGGAACAGATATTTATTGCAAAATGTTAACGATATTTATCTGAAAAACCATCGGTTTTATGAAGTGGCGTCACAAAGAGCGATATATATCTTAACCTGGGAGGACGCGCATCGGGCCTGCGAGGTCCGGTGCTTACAATAATTTATTACAGAAAATGAACCCCTCAACGAAAGCATCCCAGATTCACAGTGGCTGCATTCAAGGTCATTTACTTGCTGGCCACAGGTATTTCAAAAAATTCCCCTCATTTGTTGTTATCTCAGAAAACAGACGGTCGGGCCTCCAAAGCCCGATGCTCGAGCTCGCGTTTCTGTGTAGGATTGCTAAAGATAAAAGACAGATAGCGCTATTCGAACTACAAATGCGAGATGTAAAGATTAGAAAAGCTTTTAGCTTAAAATCAACTAATTAAGAATCGATTAACAAAGAAAATAAAGAAATTGTTGCTGTTGTTATTTGGAGATCATAAGTCGAATTCTGAAAAGGAATTAGGTAATGAATTTGATATTTGTGAGTATTTATTTAGAAGAAGGCTGGAAATAAAAAATCGTGTAGTAAACGGTAAGAAAGGTAGAATTAACAAATAATTTCAAAAAGAACCTTGCAAAAATATGAGAACTTTTACACAACACATATCGTCAAACAACTACTAGAAGACTTTGGTGAAGCAAAAGCTGGATAATAGGTTCAAAAGTCCTCGAAATTCTTATCGATCAGACAGATAATGCATTAATACTTATATACAGGAAAATTCAGGTAATTTTGGACGAGAAAGCCAACCTTTTCATAAATACATTTGAAGTACCATCATTCAACAAACTTCTTTAATTTAATACGCTCCCCAGAAGACATTTATTTGAAATTTATGTTACTAATATTTCATATTCTGTACACTAGTGCAACAAATGTTTCCTACTAAGGTAAATTTAACTTTCTGCAAGTTTTGTTTTAAAAACAGGAACCTGGGCCCACGAAGCCCGACGCGCGTCCTGGAATAAGTGCAAGAGACGCGCGTCTTCGCTGGTTAATAATTTATTTGACTTTGTTATAAAAATGTGACATTCAGAAGCATTGTGTTTCTCCTATGAATCGAAAATGAATAAATTAAAGAGTATATTTTCTCGCTAAGTGTTTATTATGATTAATTCCTTAAAACCCTTTTTAAAGCAATATTTTATTCTAAATTAGGAAATCAATTGATAATCTTTTATAAAGACACGTTGTTTCTGTACTTCTCTGTAAACCTTTGTTTTTGCTGAGAATGCAACGTTTCAGGAACACTGCAGTATCTCATGCGTAAACTCCTAATACGATATTTAATGTCATACCCCTTTGCTTATGTCATTTTAGTTCTTAGGAATCAGAATACATACTGTCGCAGGCTTAACAAGACACTCCCACAGTTTTTGACTCCATGAATATTGAAGTAATAATAAATATATGTGAATGAATTCACTACAAAATTCAATGAACTGATTCAGCATGTCTTCAATATTGTCATTATCATTTTAAACAAATTTATTTTTCACTACTTTCGGAGCTTAGTTCTTTAACCTGAGGAATCTTTTTGCTAAATGTTTAAGCAAGTATCTCACAGCAGCGAAACTCTCCGAACAATTGAAATACTTTTAAAACGAAGGGAAATAAGGTTTATTTAATTTAGATTAACGTCAATTTCGGATTCATAAATGAGGGACGGAATCCGTCATTTTGAAGCTTTTTCAGATGACGAAAGAGACAAAGAAGATGAGACAGTAATTTCTGACGTGAAGAATAAGAATTTGTGGTGGAGAATCTTTTCTCTGGTTTGCTCCAAACCAACATTATTTAAAAACCAATAGACTAATGTGCGCTTTCGCAACGAATTCATTGTTGTTATGCTGGGTATTCCCTGGTTTCCCTCCAAGAGATGTGGACCAATATCTCCAGATATTCTTCCATAAATGCTATCTAATAGCACATATTGGAGATATTTCTTTCACTTCAGGTGCTCCAAGATCAATTTCAAAGGCTAAAGATACAAACCTCTTTTTCTTTATCATGAGTACCTATTCTTTGCACTTGATTAGATGTACTTTGAATAACCCACATGTTTTGCTACAAAAGGGTAGGAAGTTGAGCGATTTTCAGCTTGGTTAAAGATCCAGAGAAGTGAATCTGTAGTTATTCAGTGGCAGGAATGTTCCAGAACTACTGGTTAAGGATTTATTGCTCCATAAATTCTGACCACAAATGGGGCCGGTGGGGTTTTATGTTGAGGTTGCAGCTTCGATATCAGAATGCCCTAATTTTGAAACCAAATTCATCAAAGATCCCCCGTGTATGCAGTCTTGGTTACACGAGGGATAAAGGTACTCCCATAGGTATAAGATGGAAATGGCAGATTAGATTGCGTCCCTCGTCATTTGTCCCGAAATAGACCTCGAGTATTTGTAATATAAGATGCTAATATAACTAAACCAACCACAACAAGAAATGTTAGCATATACAAATGTTGCAGTCGAGAAAACATTGTCAGAGCATAATATCAGTAAATATCAGTAAAAAAATATAATTTATAAAGCCGTCTTGATTTGAAATACGACATCAAAATTACATTATATAATTTCAGCTGATTTTCTTATTATTTCATACAATTTAATATTTAATTCCCATATATACATGTTTCCTAACTGAATGTATACAAACAATATCACTATTTTAATCCCATTTGTGGATATTTTTTCAACCGAAAAATTTTCATAAGCGGGAAAATTTTAAGATTGTTTTTCCAAACATGATAGAAAAGTACATGAGTTTTTAGAGATAAATGTTTATAGTTTTTCTGTTTCAAATGTCTTACATATATTCTTAAGTATTATTCTTACATCAAAAAAATGTTGGAAGTGGCATAATTCCTGCTCATAAAAAAATAAAATGTTCTTTAAAAGTAGAATCTTAGCAATTTATCTTTTCTGTTGTGATTTGGTATGAGAGTTAGAAGTAAATTACTTCCACGAAAGAAATGCAACTATATACACGATTCTTACAGAAAAAACTAGCTGTCTAAAAATGTTATTTCATTTGCATAGAAAATAAACTATTTCCAGGAACAAGCTATAAATCCTGACCAAGAATAACAAAGAAAGAGAGATAAGGTAGAGAAGGCCAGCGGAAACAAATGCAAATCTCAAAACACCAGACTGCAACAAATCAAAACAAGGAGACATAAAAATTCTCTACATCCTTACTGAAAAGGAACATTGAATGAGTCTAAGGAAAACTACGAATAAACTCGTGTTCATGCCTCTTCTTCTTAAACTTCCTTTTCTTTATCTTTTATTCCAAGAAAGAATCTTACTGTAATCGATGGCACCTAAACTTGTTTCTCGGTTGCACAGTTTAGATAAAAAACAGGCAACAAACTGCTGTGGTAAAGGGATCCACTAGAAAATGTTGACGCGGTTTATCTAAAAAAAGAAAACTGAATCAACTGAGAAGGTTTTCTCATTGAAATAAAAAAAGAGAAAGGTAAATTTAGATTGCATTTTTGTTATATTGTGTATAAGTTTTCATTTCTGATATACAAGAGAAGGATATGTGTACATTGTTGTTTTCAATGATTACATAAAAAAAATCGGAAACAAAGGTAAATATCTACTTACGGCGTTCATACATTGATTGATTTATTACGTTTACCTTAATTTATTTCTGGCGAATTAAATGCAAAATGTGCTTGGATTCATAGTTCATATCTTTTTAAAGTTTTGATAAAAATTTAAAATAGTTTCAGGTCTTAGGAGAAGTTTCATAATTCCATTTTGTGTGTGTGTTGTCAAGCCCAAGACAGCGGCATAAATTCCTTCTAGAGTAAGAAAATAAAATATCCTTATAGGTATCCAAAAATAAGAACGAACTCAAAATATTTCAAACGGATCAGATATATCATTCTATCGGTATAGAAAATGCATCTTTACAAAGAACGAGTTATAAAAAACCTAAATAGAAAAAAATAACAAATAGCAATGATTTGGCTAAGAAGATCAACGGCAGTGCAGATCTCAAACTGCTGATACTTGCAGGCACAGAGAGCAATAGAAAGAAGACATGAACATCTAAACATTTTTATAAAAGGAAAACTTATATAAGTGAATTTTGATGCCCAAGTCTGGGGCAACTCCTTTTGCATCTTTATCCCATATTCTAAAAAAATGTTTCATTGTAATCGAAAAGCCATCTAAACACGGTTCATTTGGCTGAATAGTTTAGATATACATGCCAGAGAAGATGTTAGTGGAGTCACACGCTTGGAAATGTTGACCACAGTGGAAGATACATATCTAAGCCAAACTGTATCAATTGGAAAAATTTAATGATAGTAAATTTAAGAATAACAAAACATTATGCTATTTTTTAGAAAATGTTATTCAAATCAGAAGATAAAGAAGTTTTGAATTAACCTTCGATTTAAATCTTGCCTGCTTTGTTTTTCGATGCTAATGCTATACACATAGATCAGATTTTACCTTTAATCAGGAGATACAAGTTATGAAAGAAAAGAATATCTATTTTACGGATGAAATGTGAACGAATTTTCCATGGATCGAAAACATTAGTATTTTGCCATTTTTTTTTTTTTATTTCGAAGATATATGATGGAAATAAGCATGTTACATCTTTAACTAACATTGTTACCTGATTACGCGCAAGTTATTTTTCGTGCCAAAATGTTCCAAGGTTATATATTTAGTGTATATTGCATTCTGTGATATGAATATTAATTATAAAAGGCGCAACAGAATTTCCAGAGTTTAAGACATCTATCTTTTTTAAAAAATCAGCTTTACCAGAGATACTAAGGTCTGACGATTACGAAAGTTTTATTTCACTAGATAATAGAAAATTTGATTACTAACTTAATTTTAAAAAACAAACTGAAGAGTAAAGTTTGTTTTCCAAAAATTCATAACTTTAAATCTTTAAAATAGATTCATGTTTGAATTTTGTATGCATAATTTATGTATACGTGTAGCAGAATTCCCTGTTGAACCGTGACAACTGGAAAAATGATGACCACAGTACATAATATCACGATCAGGACATACAAAGGAAAATGTAGATGATGGGTGGAGCTTAGTCAACTTAAATAGAGTTCAGAAAACTAAAACAAACTGTAAAAAAACTAACATGTCTGTTTATAAAGGAAAGCAAGTAAAAATAAGAAAATTTATTATTGCATCTGGAAGCAAAAAAAAAACCCAATAATATCTGTATTTTTTAGAATATTCATCCAAGATCATCACTGATACATATTTTCCGAATTGTTGTAAATGAATGCATTAAATTTAATAAAAAGAATCTACTAAACATAATACATGAATTTTGCTCTTAACATTACATTTTCAATTTTGCCCATGTATCTGAACTACAGATAATACATAAAACATATCTATTAACATTTATTAATTAGAGAATTAAAACTTGTAAAGATAAATTTCAAAATTACCATTTGAAGATTCATATCCAAAATAAAAAAATTTTAATATTTTCAACTTCTGGCTAATTAAGTGAGTTCGATTTATTTACGGTAGCATAATAAAGATGTTGTTCTTTTCGTATTAGTTCAGTTACTTTTGACTTCACTTTCAAGTGTATCACGTCCTCATATATTCTTTTCAATATCTGAGTTTATAAACCAATAGATAGTATGTCGTAAGGTTGCCTTTTGAAATGAAGACACTCAGATTTTAGAAAATAATTGTATTCAGACTTAGACACACAAGACAAACAACACATAAAAAAGATACAGTGCAGTACGCTGAACCTTAAAAAAAAGCTAGATAAAAAATAACGACCACACTAGGGTCTGAAAAGATCTCACCTCGCTTCTCAGAGGTCGTCACAAATTAAAACCGACTGTTTACAGGAAAAGCAACCCCAGACTAGCAAGAGCTTGGCAGCTGCCAGTCCGACGCCAACCATCGCCAATGGTGAAATAAACACCACACAGTATTATTGAATTGTATAAAGTCTGAAACTAAGATAGAAATATATATAAAAACAAACTTCATTTTAGAATAAACATGTATAAAGTTTTAGTTTAGACGTACAAAGTTTATTTCATTGCACGAGAGAGAGAAAACAAAATTAAAATATAAATACACCTTAATCTGACCTGTCGTGTCTTCCTACATAAATAGAAAAAAAATATTACATTGTGCCAATTCTGTCTTAGATATCTCTTCTACTGCTGTCAGTTACTTCTTCATAACTGCACATCTTCTGTTGTACGTATTATATTCAAAATCCAGAACTAAAACAACTGTGTGTGTTTTACATGCTTATCAACAGCAGAAATGTAAATCTTCTGTATGAACATAAAACAAGGAGAAAAGCAGTTTAAACCAGAATATATCAGGAACATACTCCATTTGAATTTTTTTCTGTGGACCTATAAGGCTCTTCCTTTGGTGAGGATAAGGTCAACCTTTATGTCCCTTCTATGGTTTTGCTGGAGTCCTGAGTGACTGAGATTTGGCTGTTGCCGTTAGTGTAATTCCCCATATGCCCGATTCAATTCCATTTCTGTTGGTTCCCTCCCTGGGTTTTAGGGATTTATATAACGCGCCATCATTTGAAAGGGGAAATAAGGTTTATGGTTCCAAATAAACGAGAAATATCAGCTCCTGAAAGATTTTGAGTTTAAGCATTTCTTTTTTTGATGGTAATATGAATTGTTTAGTTTAAAACTTGTCAGTCTCGTGTCCAGTCAAAAAAAAAATTGAAAGGATATTCCTTATATTTCACATCTTATTCTATGGAATTTTATTTATTGAAATTGTTATACTGTGTATACTAGAGCTTTATTAATTTAAGGTAACAAGAGAACATTCTAAATAAACGAATAAAAAAAAAAAATTCTGGAAGTATGTCTCTGTACATTTCCTAGGCGCCAAGTAGGGGATGAATGCAGCCCAAAAAAAATCAACTAAAAAAAAAAGAAGAAATTTTAAAATAAATCTGAATTTGAACTTTAAAACAGAAATGCAAAAATTCAAACAACAGTCAACGTTTAGAATAAAATCTCTAGATAAGTAAAATTCTGAAGAATGTTTAAAAATCAATGGAACCCAAAAATCATTTAAAAGGAAAGCATAAACTAAGATAAATTCTGAGAGAATGAATAAACAAACAAGGAATCCATTCTTAATAATTCTTATCAAGACCTAAGGACTTTATTCAGAAATGGATTGAACATATTTGGGAAATTTTTCTGTAAGAAGTTTTAATATGCAAAATATAGCTTCTCTGCAAAATTCAAAATTTCCAAAAAAAGACAGAGGGGATCAGTGGCATCTAAAGTAATAATAAAAAAAAAACTAAATTACATATAAAAAAACGCTAATAAGGAGATTGATTTAAAATACATTAGCCTTCGTATTGAAAAATGCCTCATAAAAAACAAACTTGCCTCATGCTTAAAAAATAGAGAGAAAAATGTCTTAATGTTACTCACAAACCCACGCGAACTTTCCGCAAAAAATAATAAGTAATCATCCTTTTTTAAATAGACATTACAACCATATGCCATCTATATTCTGAAGAGACAAAACAGAAGGAAGAAAAAACAGAAATGTTAGGGGTGGGTATGAAAACCATTAGATGAGTTATTATGATAATGAACAAAGCCCTAGTTTCCATCTCTGTTAGACAAAAACAATTATTTTAGATTTTATGACCTAGATTGCCGCTGATAAGATTAATGAAATATTGCAAGGGAAAATGGTTATCATTGATCTTTAAAAAAAACATACTGTGTTTATTATTAGCTAGTATTTAATCGAAAATGGCTTGTCCTCTCAATACGATATGGACAATGTCCCCAAAAATGCTGAGTAGCAAGTCCCATCCTGTGGTAGAGAGTAAGTGCCCGCAACCATCGTGCCACTAACTGATTGTATTGCACTTTTCCTGCGGACCGTACCTGTTTCTCCTTATTCACCAGAAAAGATAGTATGGGTGTATTGTTAGTTTGTTTACATTACACAGAGGAAAACCAATGAGGTAGAAACTGGAAATGTCTTCGTAAAGCACAAAGATTTTAAATCTTCTCATACTTGACCCGAATATGGGAAACATTTTCATGTTTTATCTTCAGCAATGTCGGTTCGAAAAGGATGCAGAGGTATTTTCCCTTTAGCTCCCTATAACCTGTGTAATTTGTAAATTTGATATTTTTTTTACATTTTCTGCTGCTCTTTTAAAAGATGATATAAATAAGAAACACCTTACCATTCAGGGCCTGGAAAACATTATTCTGTATCTGCAAATTAATTTTGTTACCATCAGATTCTGGCAATAATATTTAAAAAAGCACATGTTACGCATTTAATATGCTAAAATAATTAGAATAAAAGAACAGATAAAAACTGTTATTTTGATTGAAGTGGTTTTGATGTATTTATTCAAGATTTTATTAAAGACATATTATAAATATGAATAATCATGAACTGAAAAGGCATGTCTTTAATCAATAAAATCCCAGTGTCATGGAACAAATAGGAATGTTCTTACTTCGAAGCCAGAGGATCGCAAGCTTTTGAAATCACAACCCACGAAAATTGTTCATGTTCTTATGACTGGTATATATGTCAAATCGGCCCTCCTCATGTTTGTTTAAAACATAATTCATGTATGTTTTGGCATTGAAATGGCAGTGCCTGTCTCACCAAGCTCTTCATTGTCATCTTCCTACCTCTTATTCAAGAATTACAAGATATGTAAAATAAAATATATTTCGTATAGCTTCTAAATAGGTCTTCGGCCCATCGAAACCACTTTAATTATTTTAAAACTAGGAATATTTTAACTTCAATTTTCTGTAACAAAGAATTCCTTGCATCAACGAGTTGCTTTGTAATGCATTTCATTTTCATTTTGCATTGAATCTCATATTGTATGCCTTAAGATTTCCTTCGAAATGAATCGCTTATTTCTCCGTTAGTATAAACAATTTCCATTAACCTTGACAAAAAAATTTTTTGCTCATGATTGTAACTCAATATTAATCCATTCTAAATTGGAAACACTACTACCATTGGGAACAGAACGAAGGAAGTGAAACTGATGGGGTAGATATAGTTTATGATACATGAAAACAAATATTCTACAACACTGAAATTTCAAATAAAAAATATCGAAAATAAAATTTAATTTAAAATATACTAATTTGGCTGATGTAAATAAACCCGATTTGAAAGAACAGTATATATTACATAAAAAAGCAGATGCAAATCGATTGCAGATCTACCGATTTGAAGGATACGCTATTATTTCCAAGTAATGAGGGCACTTAAGGAATAAAGGAAGTAGTAAAACTAATCGACGCATGCGCATCACTTTTAGAGCACTCCGTGCAGTTTGAGAATAGAAAGAGGATAAAACGCGTCTGTAATGCCCCTCTCCAATATCTTCGTTGATTTATATCAGTTGCAAATCTAATTGAGATCAAATTTTGAAATGTTATGAACTAAAGGTATAAAATAATCTGAAACTTTCAATGATTGAAAGTTTACATTACTTCAAATATTTGTTACTAAAATTAATCAAATCCTTTTTCATAATTTGAAGAAATAAGCATTCAAACCTCAAAAGCTACCACATGCAATCATTATTGAGTATTAGATGGTGAGCAGATAATAACGTAAATAAAAATTCAACAAAGTTAAAAAGAAGAAGCGATTAATTAGAGGTAGTTAATCCATTTAAAGTATTTTTTAAAGTGTTTACAACACGAATAAATAACAAATCTATTATTGATTTTGTCGGATTGGAATGCGTCCTGTTTTAACAAACACACAGCAGGACACAACTGTCATCAGAGAATCATCAATTTGATTTGGTATGAGCATGCATAAAAGTTTTTCCTTCAGATATTAAATGCTTCAACTAATGGGCCAACATTTATAAAGATGCGGTATGATAATAACTGCAATAAATTCGACAAATTGAAAGAAGAAACGATTAATTGTAATTAACGTTTAAAGTGTTTTAAAAGTGTTTAGGAACACGAATAAATAAGTCTATTATTGATCGTGTCGGATTGGAATGCGTCCAACAAACAACACAGGACACAAACCGTCATCAGAGAATCATCATTTGACTTAAGAGCATAAAAAGTTTTTTTCTGATATTAAAGCCTAAATTAATGGCCAACATTTTATAAAGATGGCATGAGAAGATAAATAACTGCAATACCCGACAAAGCGAAGAAGAAACGATTAATTTTAGTTAACCCATTTAAAGTATACTTCTTAAAAGTGTTTAAGGCAACACGAATAAATAAGTTCATTATTGATCGTGTCGGATTGGAATGCGTCCTAACAAACACACAGGACACACAACTGTCATCAGAGAATCATCATTTGACTTAAGAGCATATAAAAGTTTTTTCTGATATTAAATGGGCCCAATTAATGGGGCCAATATTTTTGGTAAAGATGCAGCATGAAGATAATAACTGCAATAAAATTCACAAAGAGAAAGAAGAAGCGGATGTCATTATAGTTAATCCATTTAAAGTATTTTAAAAGTGTTTACAAATCACGAATAAATAATAGCTAATATTGGATTTGATTGTCGGATTGGAATGCTGCCAACAAACATACAACAACAAACCCGTCACAGAGAATCATCATTTGATTTAAGAGCATAAAGTGCTTCTTCGATATTAAATGCTCTTCAATTAATGGCCATACATTTTTATAAAGATGCAGCATAGGAGAAGTATAATAACTGCAATAAAAATCCCGACAAAGCGAAGAAGAAAATGATTAATGTATAGTTAATCTTTTAAAGTGTTTTAAAAGTGTTTAACAACGAATAAATAAAATCTATTATGTGGTCGATTGTATTGGTAACGTCCTAACAAACAATACAAGGACAATAATCCGTCATCAGAGAATCAATCTGATTTCAGAGCATGCAAAGTTTTTCTACGATAAAATGCTCTTACCACTGGACAACATATTTTATAAAGATGCAGTATAAGATGCAGCATAAGAAGATAATAACGCAATAAAATTCGAAAAGCAAAGAAGAACGGATTAATTATATTTAATCGATTTAAAAGTGTTTTTAAAAGTGTTTAAGCAACAACGAGTAAATAAATATAATTATTGATCGTCGTGATTGGATTGGTGTCCAACAAACAAACAGCCAACATTTTGATAAACATGAGTAAGTAATAGCATGCATAAGAAGATATTAACGCTATAAATTTCATTAAGCAAAAAAAGACGAATCGATTAATTATATTTAATCAATTTAAAAGTGTTTTAAAAGTTTTGAAAAGTAGTTAAACACGAGTAATAAATCTATTATTGACTGTTTCGGATTGATTGGTGTCGTAACAAACATACGGGACACAAAATCCATCAGAGAATAATCATCTGAGAATGAAGTATTTCACTGATATTAAAACTAATTATCAAGAGCTAAAAATTTTGCAGCATCACTGAATTTTCTGAAGTGCCAAAAGAAACATAATTAATAGTTGTCACGCTGAAAAACAGTTAGAATTTCCATTTTCAACATCGAAATCGTCTGTATTGAATAAAGGAATTCCATATTCTGAAAAGAAAAGTTTGATATAGGGCCAATTTAATTCTATACAAGTTACTGAAAAAGTTACTTTACATAAATCTTATTCGAAGTATTTAATGTAAAAAAAAATAAAAACGCTGCCTTACTATGGCATTCATCCAGTTATAAATAATTAGTGCATGTAATTAATAATAAAATCAATTATTCTTTATTATATTTAAATTAATACCTTTATGATAATTCATTGTTTTCGTCGTTTAATGTCTAACATAGTTACGTGTGGAAGGAACTATTTGCAGGGTTGAGGATTCATTTCACTTACAGCAGTTGTCTACCGATTAAGGGAAAAATCATCTACATCGTTCGTAAAAAGGTAGAGAAGAAGTAATATTTAGTGCACAACAGAAGTATATCCTATTGAATAGGTAACAATACTGAAACATTATTTATATATATTACAAAACAATAAACTATAAAAAACGTTTCGAAAGAAGTCAATAAGATAAAATTTAGATTTAGGACAAACCAGAAACTCAAATAGTAAGGAATTGAAAATATTTCACTTGCTGTATCGCACGTATGTTATACCGCATCAAGTAATTTTTCTGGCAAAGTTTCCAAGAAAGAGTCAAGAAGAAACTGAAAAATATCTCATCTTATTATAAACAACACAAACATATATCTCATGAAAATGAGAAGTAAATTATCATATTAATAGTATATATAAATAAACAACAGATTCTATTATGGAGACAAAACATAACATCATGAAATATACAGATAAACCATTGGGAAGATTTCCCTCATTACATCTGAAGAAGAATTTAGTTATCTCACCTTCCAAACGCCTTCATAATTAATTTCTTTTCCAGTCTCTGATGGAGGCAGTAGAACAATAATCTTGGATGACAACGTAGGCAACAAATTGATTTTCTGTCCGGTCCCACAAATTTATTTTTCCAAACCTCCTCTTACTTCTACTCAGAATCACAAAGAAAAGAATTCTTCATGCTGTCTCAACTGACTGAAAAGATTTTGATTCTCATAGCGTTTAGTTCCCTCAGTTTATTGTTTTGTTCTATTTCATGACACATCTTGCGTTTGTTATATGTGTTTATGGCGCTACTTTTTGTTTTCTGATATTTTGTTTCATAACTCATTGAATTATAAAGTCCCACAAATCTGTACACGCAGGTAGGAAATGGTGCCTGAACTTGTTTATAGTGTTCATTGTTTTCAAAACTAGGGGGAAAGTTTTATAGGTTCAGCAGTTGCTCTTGGAAGATACTGGGGAAAAGCTGTAAATAATATTTACTGATAAGGTCTTACTGAAATGTAAGCCAGGACTTTCTAAAGGTCTCCTTTTAGTTGTAAAACAGAGAATTCCTCAATCTTTTATTTAAATGATCCTTTTGTGTTTGAATTGGAGAAAAATTAATGATGGAAGAGTTATGTAATGAAATAAATGATCACCGCAATCGGAATATTTATTCTGTATGTTGGGAAAAACAATAAGGAAATGAAGAAGTTAAACTTATTGAAACTACAAGTAATCCGTGGTTTCTATTTCCTCTCGCATT
Source organism: Araneus ventricosus (assembly GCA_013235015.1). Lineage (NCBI taxonomy): Eukaryota > Metazoa > Arthropoda > Arachnida > Araneae > Araneidae > Araneus > Araneus ventricosus. The sequence continues at coordinate 18,618 of BGPR01027459.1, forward strand.
CTTTCTCAAGAACTTAAGTTTTTTTTTATTTTGTTTTATTCCATTATATATTCCTGATGCAAAGTTATCAGCATACTATTTACAAGTGTGCTTACTAAAAGCATCTATTTTATTATTTTCCACTTGTCTGTCCTCAAGATTATAAAATCCTTTGTAATAAAATTATTGTATCAAATCATGAAATCATTTTTTCAATGACCTACCGATTGCCTACGTATCTGAATTTTAATTGAATAAAAGTAAGTGGTTAATACGCAAGTAAGTTCTGCAAAGAATTAAAATATTTTAATATCATCGAGATACAGTTTATTGAATTCTCATATTTGATATAATCAGAAATCGTATATGAAATATCTGTCGCAAATTTGAGTACATTAAAATAATCCACTTAAAAGAAAGTATATAAAAATACAAAAAATATTATTCTGTCGTTATATATTCGGTTCCCCTTCTTTTGGATTATTTTCAGACCATTTTGTGTATTATACAATGCAAGCCAAGACATAACACTCTTTTTTCACGTCATTAATATTTCTTTCCAAAAAAATATACATACATATTATATATTTAAAAGTTAACCTTATCATTTAAAAGTTTGTAGTTTGTTAATTCAACAAATTTATTACACGTTTCAGCTTCATCGAGTCAAATAAAAATCCCAATAAATAACCCAGACTCAATTCAATGGAAAAGCACCAATAAATCACTCATAAACATTTCATGCTTTTATTAAAGTAGTAGACTGAAACTGAACTCTATCTGAGTTAATTTGTTATTTTATAATAAGTTGTGGGCTTCAAAACTAAAAAAGAAATGTAAATACAAAAATACAAAATTCATTTATAACACAGATTTTGATCTGTCATTCTAATACACTTTACTAAGTATGAAGATATCAGGTTGCAGCAGTAGTCCATCGAGCAAGTGTATAGTTATTTTAGAAAATAAAAAATGTCTCACTTCCAATCGTTGAGTATCATTAATCAAAGAAATGGTTTTGCTTGGAGTTTTGTTTTGTATAATCTTGATTCAAAGCAGAAGCGTTAAAGACATTGAGTTTTCATTGAGTTTTTCACTTATGGAATCTTTATGGAAGCTAATTTTCCTCGATTCATTTTTATTATTAATTCTTTCTAAAGGATTGATGACGGAAGTGTTCTACCTGCAAATAAACAGTTTAAAATCATCAGAAGTAAAATCTTGAATCTTTGCCCTTCAAGTGCGTCGGAGAGTTTTAGGCAGTTTTCATATGGCAATAAATTAGCTGTCATGTCCGTTGCACACTGGGATGGAATTTGTATGGGCACTGATATAATCGAAAATTAAGCAAGTTTTATTCGCCACCGTATTTGGAAACAGTTACATTAATGCCTTTGTAAATGTCCATGTTAATGTTTTATCCAATGTTAAATACTATTTTATATTATTTTTAAAATATAGTCATGGACTTCTTTCAAGAAATATCCTGATGGAATCAGTCGTAGAAATTATTTCACTAAATAGGCATTTGTATATTCAAATATTTTCTATGCAAGTAACAAAGATTAAGAAAAAGATAACTAAACCATTTAAGATATTAGGAATAATAATGGAATTCTTTTTCTTTTGTCTTGGCCACCACAAATAAACTGTCTCTATATTTTTCAAAAGAAAATGAGAAGCATATTTTACCTTTACCTATGTGAATACCTTTCTTCTATCATTATATAGTCCTCCTTAATATCAGATCAGAAATTTATTTCCACCGAGACATGAGTATTGCATATGGAATCAGCTAGAATTTATTTAGTTAAGTTTTAAATCAGTTGGCGTGAATATTGAATTTTATAACAAAAAATTTGAATTGTTGAAGGAAAAGGTTCCCTTTAAAGATTGATTTAAAACTGTTTGAAGGAAAAATTAATTCATCAAATTTCTAAATATCCGATACAATAATTTTTTTTTTTTAAAAAATCCTCTTCGTCGCTCACAAGGCAAAGGTAGATCTTTTATCCGGAGATATAAGGAAAAGAACATTTCCTCTACTTCCTTCAAGATTAGAGCTGCAAGAACGAAAGAGGATGGAAGAGCAATACGTAACTGAACGAAGCAATGA
>BGPR01027461.1:0-10010 GCA_013235015.1 Araneus ventricosus
AAGCCTTTGACAAATACTAAATGTAAATATGCATTATATATATATATGTATATATATATATATTTATATAAAGAACTAAAATTTTATAGATAAAATAACATTAACCGTATTTAATTAAAAATTACATACAAGTAAAACAAATCTATCAACATTTACTTTCCTCTTATAAAAAGTAAACAGTTAAGTAAGCTTTGCATTTTTTATTTATTTTTCATTAAAAACATTCTTTTCTATGTTTATAAGTTTATTTAAGTGTATTTATTAATGTAATGTAAGTCAAAAGTCAACAGCAATGATTTTAACTTTAAAAAGGATGATAGGTCCAGTTAGCCAGGAGTTTTCGATAAAAACTCAACTCTGCGGCGCTGCAATTCATGTTTCTCTCCATGGGAGGCTACTCAAAGAGCTCTCTGCTTTATCGGGCGACGCAGCACTAAAGTGAAGAATGAAATTTTATCGCAATTATAACCATTGCTGTTCTTTATTTTCTACAACTATTGCTGTAATATCTTTATAATATTGTGCTGAAATAAAATAATTCCTACTCTTTCAATTAATACACGTTAAATTTAAATTATTTGAATTTTCATCTCTATGGCGAATTTTCAAGTTATGAAGCAAACTAAATTGTTGGTAGCACTCACCGGCTGTTGAAATGTTCAAGTGCAAGCCACTGTCGTGAACGTGTTAAATAGGAAGCAAATTTTTGTTTTCATATTATTTAAAAAAATTGAAAATATACGTTTTTGACAAAAAAAATTTAAATTTTAGGCCCGTACCAGGAGACCTAAATATTTTTCAATTTGACTAAAGCTTTCTTTCGTAAATATGAACTATACTGACAGCTTTGTATGAACTTGGAATTTTGAATTTAAAAAAAAAGCTTTTCGTGATACTCCCTAGTCTACTTATTAAAGGACGTACACAAAACCATTTATGATAAATTTTGTACTTATAAAGATATACCACTATTTTAATAAAAATATTTTCTATTTAAACTTTTTAAATCATCGCAATCGCGCAAAAGTTGCTCCTATTTTTTTATTTAAATCTGGGATTTTTATGTCCGGGCTGGTTATCATCAATTAGTACTGCCACGAGAAACACCCTAGAGACCTAGCGGGCGTTATGGAAACGGGATATTCTACTGCATTTTGGGGTGAAGGAAATGGCTTTATTTCCTTTCGTGCAGATAGAAACGGCCAAAGTCTCATTTTCTTTTGTACTTCGATTGCTACTACTATAATTGCTCGATTTTTTTAGTAGGCATTCATATTTTGTGATTTTCTGATAGAATTATTTCTCTTGTTCTGTTTTGTTTCTTCAATCTTTGTATTAATCTGTCAAGTGGCTTGTCGCTTATGCTGCTAATTTTGTAAATTTTGTCTTACAAAATGACTACATTTAAAAGTGGAAAGACTTTGCATTCTCAAGCACTCGTTATAGTTAACAATGTTACGGAGTTTTCTGAAGAGGAAAAAAGCGCAAATTCGCCAGAATCACCAATATTAAATGTCATCAAGAGGACTGCCGAAGCGACAGGGATTTCAGAGTCGTCAATAAAAAAGACAAAATGTGAAATGTAATCGCTTAATGACAGTGATACAATCATTTTATCAACCCCGGGAAAACACAGAAAAAGACCATCATTGCGAAATTGATGATTTTGACAAATGTGTCAAAAGACAAACTATTCAGGTCTTTTATATAAAAGAGAAATGTGTTCCTTCTATTGGAAAACTGCTCCCAGTGTTAAAAGGAAAAAATAATTTTGTGTGGATAAGAGAGTGGATGAGGCGAATTCTATATTCAATGAATTTTCGACGGAAGAAATGTATCAGCTGCCGAAAGATTTTAATCGAAAAGCCAGACATTGTGTTCTGGAGGTGTAAGTACTTGAGAGTAATTAAAAAATGTTGTTTGGTGTACATCGACGAAACTTGGCGCGCTTGCACAGACACACACACACGCCTGAAATTTTATCGTTATAATTTTTATAACGTGTCACGCGTTTTTGTAAATTTTTGTTAAATTTCACTCTAAAATTTCATTAAAAAATCTGTGATAATCGAGAAAGCTTGTCGCTTAAATGGAAGTTTTTATTTAATTATAATTATGAAATGTGATTGCAATATTTATTTTAATGATATTTCTCAAAATTGTCTCCGAACGTATGGGGATAAGAACTATCAGAGGAGATTTATTAAAGAAGCTTATTTCTAATCCTTTATATTTATTAATTATTGTAGGCCATTTTAAAATATCGTCGCTTAGCAAGCAACATCACATATCTCAATTTTTTGGAATTTTGAAGAGGAAGAAAATACTCAATTTTTCGCAACCAATAACGAATATTTCAGAATTTTTTTTCACATCTGGCAGGTACATGCGGTCTTATATTTTTATGAGATGTTTAAAAAAATTCTGAAATTCTCTTATTGGTTGCGAAAAATGGAGCATTCTTTTCCTCTTTGAAATTTCAAAAAAATTGCGATAGGTGGTGTTGCCTGTTAAGCAACGATATAGATTATTTAGAAACTCTCCATGTAATGAGACCAAGTCTTAAAAATCAAGCGAGAATCACCTTCTTTATATCTATGTGATTGTTCTACTGCTAAATTTCCTCCCTTTTCCCTACTACCAAATCAAGAAGGAACACGGAAAATTATATTTTACGTCTCTCAGAAATAAATAAAAAAATAAATACAAATAATATTGTTCTTGATTCTAAAAATTTATTAAATTAATTTTAAATTCGTGGATTAATATACTGATGTGTAGATTCATATCAATTGATGTCTCGGATATAAAACAGACATCTAAAGAGCACCAACTTTTATGAAACTCCAATTACGTGTTCTTTTCAGCTGGAAAATAGACAATGCCGGCTTTAATTGTTTTGTGTCCGATCAGTGATTACTTTTTTTATCTGGTACTATTGACACGAGGGACATGCTGAGGGAATGCTCGACTGTCGATCTGGGATGGCATGAAATGTTATGGTAGTCTCACCACAGGTGGAGTTTTTGAAAGTAATAAAATATGGTTTGAAAGAGTGCTAGATGAATAGAATGCGTTCTCTCCATGGGTGTGTATATGTGTAGTAGGGTGGGTCGAAAGAGTCGAATTCTAATAGGGTCCAAAAGTTGTTTATTAACATGCTAATAAACGGCAAAATATTGAAAAAAAATTAGGAGTTGAATCTTCAGTTCGTGTAAAGGGTCTAAAGTTTGGGAAAAAATGAAGAAAAAAGCTAAAATTTATCTTTACGCTAAAACTATGCAAGCTACGATTTTTGGTTTATAATAGCGCCTAAATGCTTAATTTTTGTTTCCTGATGACAGAAAAATTTTCTTTGGAAACATTGAGCAACATTTTGAGTTCACGTAAAAGGTCTGAAGTTTTAGAATTTATCTGAAAAATTCGAAGTTTCTTCTGTTTCATAAATGGATGCAATGTGATATTTTAAAAGATTTCTGAATAATTCGTTAACGTGAGTCATTTTATACATTCTGTTTTGATAAGATGATCTTAAGAGTAAAGTTCTCTAGCCATTTATGTTTCTTTGTCCGCACTCTTTTTCTACACACTCTGTGAGTATATTGATGCACCTTTTACAGAATGAATGGCCCAGAAAATAAAAAAAATACAAATTTAGGCAGAGTTTTACTTTGCAGAACTGACTAAATATTAGTCTCCATTGTCAAGCTTTCTATCAATGGAGAAGGCAACAGTTTATTTTTTGTTCAATCTATCAACTCACTCTAGTCAGTGACAACAAAATTCATTGAGGGAGTCTTAAAAGTGCTATCAGACTTTCCTTTTGAATTTTACCTTCTTGCCCTTATGTTTTCCATCTCTCATATTTTTTACTCTCTATACTGCAAGAGATAATAACATTCTCTTCTGTTCTTTGGGTAGCAAAAGAACTCGCTTATATCATTAACGGAGTCGATGATCGATCTAAATATTGAACCACAAACATGATATGTTTAGGACAATAATTCATTGGCAGGTATATCTTAATGCCAAACCAGACAGGAACGTACATTTTGAAAATGTAGTTTATAAGCATTTTTATTCCTTTTGCAAAGCCTGTTCGATAAATAAAAAAAAACATAAGAGACATTTTGCACATGCCAGCCATCGGGTGTGACTTAGAGGTCCAGGATCTTTTATAGACAGATATGGAGATAGAAGCTATTGGTTTTAAATAATAAGTTTTTATGTACAATAATTTCGACTAACTGATTGGCATCTAAGTTTATAACGGGAAATCTCTTACAATCCGCGATTTGCTTGCCGAATTTCTCAGAGAATGGTGCTGGCAACATTGTCTCTCCCTTTAAATATTCAAATAAATGTTTGAATGGTAGCTTGTTGAAGTGAAGCAAGCAAATGAATCGTTGGAATGGGCGCTGAAAGTGAACATCTATGCAACTGATAACACCATTTTTCTACCCTTCGTTTGTTTCTGCCCCATCACAACCCAATAGCTTCCAGTTCCTCAATGACAATATCAGTATCTTTCAGATACTCAATAATTCCTTTAGCTTTTTCATTACCGGTTTCACTCGCCTGATGTGACCGTATTGTCCACCAGGCTGATGTGCTCCTCTTTTTCGCTATATTTTAGCTCTTGTATTTTCCTGAAAGTTGGTATTATATTTTCTACCTTTAAAAGTACATTCCTTTTGCTACTAAGAACCGGCCCATATCTTGTCCTGTATCCTGTAGATTCTTCTATTTTTCTCTTCTTATCTTGCTTTCATCTTTAATTAGTGACGCATCTTTTTCCGAAATCATTTTAAGATCATAGAAGTAATTGATGCTGGAAGCTATAGTTGCTTTGGCTCTATCAGAAATAACAAATCTATTTTAACCAATGTAGTAGACGTTAACTTCGACCTCATTTGAGATGGAGAAAAAATGGAGACAAATCTATTTGATTTCTTCTTTCGCGCAGAGATTTTCAAGTAGTTGGAGAGATGAGAATTTTTAAAATTGTTCGGGGTATGACATTCGCGTGGGATCTCAGGGCCTTGTGGTTGAAGTGGATATGCTCATCCATCCTGCATCCATCCACCTAGTTAGATAACCCTTGAGGTTGCAGGCACCAGAGATGTGGGTGGCGTCATGCCATGTCATAGGTGTCATTGTCAACTGTAATGATTTATCCCGATAATTCTAGTTGTTTTCCCACCTTTTTTAAGTTTCTATATTTCTTGTTTATCTATACTACATACTACTGATAAAGGCAACATTGGTTGTTCGGCTATCATTCGGTGTTACGCAGAAAGAGTGGAGAAGACGTTCAGCGTCAGGTTTGTAGGATGTGAGCTCTGCTCAGTATATAACATCATGGTTAGATTTAATTAATAATAATTGGTTAATTGATATTAAGGATTGAAGATGTAAATAGCACTCAATTATTAGATTTAGTAAAATACTGCGTCTATTTATAAAACGGTAAGAACTTTAATTTTTCACCAAAATTATAAAACTTCAGGGGTTTTGCGAGAACTCAAAATGTTGCTCAAGGTTTTCAAATATAATTTTTCTGACATCAGGCAACTAAAACGAAGTACTTAAACGCTAAAAGAAATCGAAAACCTTAATTTGCATAATTTTAGCGTAAAGGTAAATTTTAATGTTTTTGTCTCCCCCCCCCCACAAAAAAAAGCTCTAGGTCCTTTGCACTAACTGAAAATTAAATTCTATTTTTTAAAAATATTTTTCTTTTGATTAATATGTTAAGGAACAACTTTTGGGACCTATTATAATTCGATACTTGAAAATCTTTCGATCCACACTAGCCTGTAGATTACACGTATTTGAAGGAGCGGAAGACACAGAACACTACTACTGCTGCTGGGGAGAGTTGCAGTTTTACATCAAATTGATGGTTCTCGGTAGCTCATTTTTCAAATAGTTTTTAGCTGGATATTCACTGTTAGACCGCTTCAAGCCAAATGGCGTGGAAGCACTCCACACCGTCCAAATATTGAGCCCATCCATTTAGGTGGATCATTCGCGATGAGATCATTCGAAGCCAAATGGCGTGGAAGCACTCCACACCGTTCCAATTTTCAGCCCATCCATTTGGGTGGATCATTCGCGATGAGACCATTCCAAGCCAAATGGCGTGGAAGCACTTCACACTGTTCCAATTTTCAGCCCATCCATTTAGATGAGTCTTTCACGAAGGCTCCATGCAAACCACACTTCGATCCTCTAGGCCTGCTGCACATACTCCTCATACCGCTTCCAAAACGAGACCCCCTGTTCCGCTATCGTGAGGCTCTCTCACTCCTGTGAGAGAACCTCACTCCCCCGCACCGCTCTTGTATTTCAGCTTTATGACCCAATGCGCAAAATGGATAGCGAACGAAGAATTAAGTCTAATTATTTCTAACTAATTGATGGAATTCAGTTAAAAATTGGTTGGTCGTTGGATGCACAAAACAGAAATATACCTTCTCATCTAGGTTTTATCCATTTTATATTGTATTGCTACGAATATAAGAATAAAACGTGATCATGCATTATTAAAAAGTGTTGCAAAATAATTTTTGTAAGATCGGCTTATCTGCGATAGCTTAGTTTCGTTATATTACGTACTGTTTTGAAGCAACATAAGGGCTATTTTGGGATGGACATCATAATTTTGAACCGCGGTCAGATGACTATGACGACACCTGAGCTGGCACACCCTCTCCAAACTTTCGCACCACACCACCTAATAGAGTATTAACATTTTTAAGGTTTTAACTGATTCGTTGTGTGGGTGAGAATGGATCAGTTTTTTTAAAAAAGGGGATAAAAATTGATTACCGATGAATTTTGTGTGTAGAGTTTGTTTGTGTGTGTGTGTTGTTCGATTTTTGTTTCGATATATTTGTCTGTGTCTGTTTTAAGTGTGGTTTTGGGTTGGATTTTTTTTGTATTTGCGCTGCATCTCACACATTGCATTTTATTGCTTGTTTCTGCCCTTGGTAAATTTTTATTAGTAAATAAGTTTCACTCCATATGCTGTTATTTTATTGTCCCCTTGGCCGTGTGAGCTGTTGTAATATGAAACTTTTATATATGCTTATATGTATTTAATTTCCACCCATGTTGCGGGGTGTAGTATGTATATATGAGGAAAATTTTTTAATAAAAGCGAGTGGGGCTTGCGTTTTCCTGCTGCTGTTGGTCAGTTCTCTTCCTCTCCGGCTCTTTAAAGCCTTAAACCCAGTAGGGTAGGCTGGGTCGGTTTGGGCTGTGTTGCCCCATACAAGCGGAAGTACGTTTGGCCACTGCTCGGCTTGTCTGCATTATCTTGATTAATCAATTTTCTCTTGATTAACGATTCGTTTTGAAGCAACGTGAGTCCTATTTTATGACCTACTCCGCATTTTTGATGAGTGGTCAGGTAACGATGACGACATCTGAGATAACACCCAATGCTCCAGTCTTCCCCGTCACGCCAACTGGAAATGCATGAGCTACTAAATCAAGTTACTGAATCAGGTTTTGAAACTGCTACTGGCTGAGGTCAGTTGAGAACACCAAAGAGCTGTTTAAAATTCCTTAAGGATAAATAAGATATCTCTCGTCAGGATTGGAAATATGAGGTGCAATTTCATTGTGCACTTCAGTAAAGTTATGGTCTCCTGATAATTAAGTCACATTTTTTGGAATCCGACACCGAAATTCAGATAATATATACCGAAAGTTTTGCCTGCTTCCGTTCTAGGAGAGTAACAATAAATTTCGGAATCTGAAATACAAAAAGAAGATCATTTTAATTTCTTAAGGGTATTTTTAATTTAAAATTATATTTTTTTTGAAGTTAATGAATGAAATTAAAGAAATGGAAGTTATTATTAATATAATTAATTATGCTATTAAAATTATAACATAAATCCACGAAATTATTTAATTAAATGTTTGATTAGTATGAACGTGATTATGAAAATATTGGGAAATAATTGCAATTACATTTCGGATCAGCAATTGGACAGACCCGTCATTATACCATGTCTTCAAAGCCGGGATAAACAGTAAACACACTTACGTTTTATTCTCACACCACTCTTTTATGTAAGAGCAGAGTTTTTTAAAGTATATCGCATAGCAATTAGTAGTTAAAGATTGGAAAAAAGTTAAAATTTTATATACTAATTTTTCTTATATTTAAAGTGGTATTTAATTGATATTTCAACACTGCCTTAAGGGTTATGATAAAGGTCTGGTGACGTATTTGTCAAGGAACGAACCATACTGTGATTTATTGTCCACGAGCGATCGAACGAGAAGAGACCGGGCATTCGTGCGTAAACGACCAGTGGCAGCTAGTCGTGATGGTCACTCGCTCCCCCATCTTTTGCTTGAAAAATTGAATTTTTATTTCCTTTTAACTGCTTTAAACTAAGAATTATTAAAAAGCAATAGTGTCAGGGAAAGTTAGCTCAGCTTGAAGTTAAATTTTTAATTTTTGTTTAATTCCCCTGTATTCCAGGGTACTTTTAAATGTCTATAAATTTTTTGTCTAACTCCTACTTCTTGAACCGAATCGCCGCCACTGTATACGACCTGAAATGACTTTGAGCTGAATTTTTTAACATCGACGAGAAAGAGGATAGGACAGCAAATTTTTTTTTATTCAGCAAATTGCAACTACTGACTGTTAAAGAGATATACTACTGTGATAAAGAAAGTATCGGGAATGATGTCATAAAACAAACGGAATTAATTTATTGATGAATATTTATTGCCTCAATATACTCAATACGAGTCAGGTGGTTTATAAAATTTAAAAGGTGCAATATCAGGTGAATACAAAGCTTGTGGACTTTTTGTTTCAAGGTTCTCGATTTTAGTGTGTTTAAAATACTCAAATAATAATGGACTATGAAAAGTACCTAAATGATGTCTCTAAATTGCCTGACACGAACAAATGGTATATAAACTATCTCAGAAATGTTTCTAATTTTTAAACGACGATCATTGAGAACAAGTTCTTTGATTAGATAGACAGGTTGATTATTAGTCGAAGGGGATGGTCTACCAGAGCGTAATTCATCTACTACGAACACTCTGCATTCCTTGAACATTTTATGTCACTCAGGAACTCCTGTATTTGATAAAAAGAACCCATCTTTAAAGGCTTTTTGAAACATTTCAAATGTTTATGTGGTAGAAATTTTATCGCTGAAACAAAATGCAATTCTTGTTCTTTACTCCATTTCATTTGCCATTTTGGATGGATGGAAAAGTTAAAATTCTTACCTCATTAAGAACAAATTTATTTTCAGATGATTATATGAATTCAAATGCTGAGTGTTGACAGATGTTTATATAAGTCGTAAATGTTATCAACGAGAGTGAGTTTCACCCTTTTAGCAGAATTGACAGTAAAAATTTCGTAGAGGTGGTACAGTTACGAGATCAGGATTTTTTAAAAATGATTTCTTATTAATCCAAATCATAATACTCTTCACTGGAGTAATTAAGACGATAAAATAAATTTAAAAAATACCTCTCTAATACCAAAAATATAGCCAGAACTCATAACCGGATTTCGCGCACGTATATTATTCTCCCGTTCTCATCTCCAACTGACAAAATCTTGTCCAGATTTAAAAGAAAAAAAAGTAGGGATATCGTTGCAAAAAAGTCTCGTCTTAGCGATTATTTTCGTGTAGTACAGTACGAGTTTTCTGGATTTGCGCTTTCCGAGGCCATTCGGTTAACCCGAGTTCGGTTAACCGGATTTTTATTGTATTTGCGATTTCACCAAATGATATTTTCGATTTTTCAAAAAGCTGTACTGCTATATAGACTATAAATAAAAGAAATGTTATTAATCTAAAGGATGGGATGAAAATTGATAAATATGTGTGTTTGCAGAATTTTTCATGTAGATTCTGGGAGACCTAAATTTTATATAACAGATATAATATTTTTTTTTGACTGTTAATTAACATGCTTACTTCACAATTTTGTACTTAACACGTTTACGC
>BGPR01027463.1:0-20711 GCA_013235015.1 Araneus ventricosus
TCCATGCTTCGTTCGGTTACGTATTGCTGTCTGTTTATCATGGTATTTTTCAGTTTCTGTGACCAATGGATTGATTTGTTCTCTATTTTTTTGTTAAGCTATCCTCTTTCGCTTTGTACCTGTTTTCTCTTTTTTGATGGTTTATTTATCCATAGGTATTTTTCCAGTTTCTGTGTCCAATGGATTGATTTGTTCTTTAGTTTTTTATTAGCTATCCTCTTTCACTTTGTACCTGTCTTTCTGTTTTGATGGTCTGTTTATCGCCATTTATTTTCAGTTTCTGTGTCCAAAGTTGGTTGTCCTTGATTTTTTGTTAGCTATCCTCTTTCGCTTTTGTACCACTAATCTTTCTCTTTTGATGGTCCTGTTTTATCATGGGTATTTTTCAGTTTCTGTGTCCAATGGATTGTTTGTTCTCTATTTTTTTTTTGTTGCTATCCTCTTTCGCTTTGTACCTGTTTTTTCTCTTTGAGTGTGTTTTATTTATCATAGGTATTTTTCAGGCTTCTGTGTCAATGGATTGATTTGTTCTTGAGTTTTTATTAAGTCTATCTCTTTCGCTTTGAATATGTCTTTCTGTTTTGATGGTCTGTTTACAGGGTATTTTTCTACGTTCTGTGTCAATGGATTGATTTGTCCTTGATTTTTTTTGCTTAACTTCCTCTCGCTTTGTAGCCTGTCTTTTTCTCTTTTGATGGTCTATTTTATCATGGGTATTTTTCAGTTTCTGTGTCCAATGGATTTATGTGATCTCTTGATTTTTTGTTAAGCTATCACTCCTTCGCTTTGTACCTGATTTTCTTTTTGTATAGTTTTGTTTATCATGCGGTACATTTTTCTGTTCGTATCAATGGATTGATTTGTTAAACTACTTCCTCTTTTCGCTCTGTACCTCCATCCTTTCTCTTTTTGATGGTCTATTTATCAGCCGTATTTTTCAGTGTCTGTGTCCCACACGGGATGATTTGTTCTTTGATTTTGTTGTTAATCTCTTTCGCTTTGTACTCATCTTTCTTTTGATGGTCTGTATCATAGGTATTTTCAGTTTCTGTGTCCAATGGATTGATTTGTTCTTTAGTTTTTATTAAGCTATCCTCTTCTTGCTTTGTAAATCTGTCTTTCTGTTTTGATGGTCTGTTTATCAGCGTATTTTTCGATTTCTGTGTCCAAAGATTGATGTTGTCCTGATTTTTGTTAAGCTTATCCTCTTTCGCTTTGTACCTGTCTTTCTCTCTTTTGATGGTCTGTTTATCATAGGTATTTTTCAGTTTCTGTGTCAATGGATTGTGTTGTTCTCTATTTTTGTTTTTTAAACTTCCTCTTTCGCTTTGTACCTGTTTTTCTTTTGATGGTTTATTTCATCAGGCATTTTTCAGTTTCTGTGTCCAATGATTGATTTGTTCTTGAGTTTTATTAAAGCTATCCTCTTTTCGCTATGTACCTGTCTTTTCTGTTTGATGGTCTGTTTATCATGGGTATTTCAGTTTCTGTGTTGCCAATGGATTGATTTGTCCTTGATTTTGTTAAGCTTATCCTCTTTCGCTTTGTTGCCTGTTTCTCTTTTTGATGGTCTGTTTATCATGGGTATTTTTTCTAGTTTGTGTCCAATGGATTTATTTGACCTTGATTTTTGTTAACTATCCTCCTTCGCTATAGACTGTTTTTTCTTTTTTTGATGGTTTGTTTATCAGTCGGGTATTTTTCAGTTTCTGTATCCAATGGATTGATTTGTTAAGCTATCCTCTTTCTGCTCTGTACCCTATCTTTCTCTTGGTGGTCTATTTATCATGGGTATTTTTCAGCCTTCTGTGTCCAATGGAGATGTTGTTCTTGATTTTTTTGTTAAGCTATCCTCTTTTCAGCTTTGTACCTATCTTTCTCTTTGATGGTCTGTTTATCCATAGGTATTTTTCAGTTTCTGTGTGTTTGTGATGGGCAGCTTTGCTCTACCATTTTATTTAGTGAGTTGAGATGATTAGTAGCAGGTTAATTGTCTTGGTCGTGAAATTGTGATAATGCTTGCAAAATAAAGTTTTTCGACACTTATGCAAATCTGCTGTGACCTTGCAGCTTTCTCCATTCAACAACTCGGAAGGTAACGATATTCGTGGCACTCTCGTAGTATTGCCTGTGTGTGAATTCCGGCAAGTGAAACTCCCTATAAACCAGAAAGGTCGGAAGGCTGGTTTGCTGACCCTCATGGATGATGAGTGTGTGGGATCTTCCTTTTAACCTTTCTTTCAGATTGGCTTCTTGCTTAAGCGAGAAAGTCAGTTCAGTCCATGACGCTCCAGCGTAAGATGTCATCCCTTTCAGGACACAGTTGGAAGATTAAGTAAAGATCTCAAGTGGCCTGGTCTCACTGAGAGGCAGGTACATAATCGTATGGTGAAGACACAGTAGGGGAACTCATGTGCACTTGTTCGAATGAGATGTTGAAGGGAGAGGCATTTATTGCAGAAGAATGTATTGATGAGTAGTCTAATGTTATAGATTAATGTATCATTGTATCTGCTGAGTAGAATCTGTTCTGTCTGCAACATCATCTAGTGTCAATGTTATAGAGCAATGTATCATTGTATCCGTGAGGATAAATATTCTATTCTGTTGTACACATCATCTCATGTCAACAAGATGATAACATAAATTTTATTCCTCCGACAGCGTGTCATCATTGGATTGGAGATAAGTAAACTCTTTATTTTACATTTTTTGAAGTCTAAATATAGTAGTAAATATTTCAAGCTGATGTTTGTGTAATTTTAGACAACTGTATTTCGAAAATCCCACCACAAATCAAGAAACTAAGGCTGTACCATCCTCAATTTGCACATCAGTATTTCGAAAACGAACACAAACTACATAAAGAATCACAGTCACAGTACCATCCTAATTGCACAACTGTATTTCAAAAAAACCCACCCACAAATCCAAAGAATCCTACGTCTGTACCATCTAATTGCAAACTGTTTTTTGAAATCCAATACAAGTCAAAGAATCCTTGGTCTGTACCATCAATTTGCAGCACTGTTTTGAAACCGTAACACAAATCCAGAAGGATCCTTTACCATGTACGCCATCGATTTGCACAACTGTATTTCAAAACCCACCACAATCGTAGAATCCTTACGTCATGTGCCATCTAATTTGCACAGCTTGTATTCTTTGAAAATCCAATGCAAGTCCAAAGAATCGTAAGGCTGTACCATCCAACGTTACAACTGTCTTTGAAAAACTTCACACAAACTCAAAGGTAATCCATACGACTGATGCACATCTAATTTACATCATATCGAAAACCCACCACAACTCCAAAATCCTTAAGGCTGTACCATCCTATTTGCACATCTGTATTTCGAAAACCCACCACAAATCAGAATCCTTAAGGCTGTACCATCCTAATTTGCACATCTGTATTTCGAAAAACCCAACACAAATCCGAGGAATGCCTAAGGCTGTATCATCCTAATTTGCACAACTGTATTTTGAAAAACCCAACACAAATCCGAGGAATGCTTAAGGCTGTATCATCCTAATTTGCACAACTGTATTTTGAAAAACCCAACACAAACTGAGGAATGTTAAGGCTGTATCATCCTAATTTGCACAACTGTATTTTGAAAAACCCAACACAAATCCAAAGAATCCTTGCGTCTGCACCATCCTTCCTGACTAAGGCAGCCAGGCCCAATCGTTCACTATTAAACCTAACTTTCTTTTAAGATTCGACGGCTCTTTTCATCTCTGCCTACCCCCACTCCCCCGACCAACCAACTGGTAATCAGAAACTCATAAGCGCCCCTAAATGCCTGCCTCGGGGCTGAAGCACGGGGCGACCGACGTTGCAACCCCCCTATTTCAGCCACTGAAGAGGTCCAATCGAACGTAATAGGCTACACGACGGCGGTATGTGGAGAACAACAAAAAAAAGGGATTTTCTTATATATATTTATATGAGATTAAGGTTGAAAGATGGCGGAGGTGATGCAATTACAGTTTTGAATCGGTTTTCTGAGGGTGGATGGATACCTGATTCTTCTTGATGATGGGAAAAATAAACATAGCCAAGGGCACTCGATTATCCCATCCCTCTCACCTCTCCTCCCCCCCTTGTAAAAATGTAACCGTCGTGTACTGAAAGGCGAAGGAGACAGAAGGGTTGGTGTGCTTAGAAAATAAATAAGTAAATAAATATGGAAGGGCATAACGCCCTGTTGCCTGAAGGTGATCTTCTTTAAGTGCGATGTCGCGTTCCGCAGACTCTACCCGGGCAAATCATTGTCCTATAATGAGTTTCGCGAGTTTATTTATTTATTTATTTTCTCTTTCGCTAAATCCGGAGATAAATTTAACAGCAGAATGTGGAAGCGGGAATGAAATTTCAAGAAGAAAAGACTTGACCTGATGGTAAAGAGATAAACGAGTACCATAAATCGCTTTGGAGAGACTGAATTGGATGGGAACGGGTGATCTGGTTTTTCCAGAGCCGACGCCGAATTCAAATGCGGAAGGATGACAAAGGGAAGGGGAAGACAATAAAATGTGGATGAGCAGGTATTAAGAACATGGATTTAAACTGCAATTTAAATTGTATTTACTCATTCCTCTTTAATCTCTTGGCAATTCAGTTTTAGCTACTATCTCATTAGATGACACGTTCTGTTTTGGGAATGTTTTGTCGCTTGAAGTGAACCAAAACTCTTGAGAACGTCTTTTTTTGCATCAAATCATAAAGTATATGAATGACTTAATTTTAGGTCATTAATTTAAACATACGGTAATTCAATAGCAAGGCAAATCTATTCACAGTTTGATCGTAAATAGATAACCAAGTCGTTTTCATATTCCAAGTTATTTAGAACTTTAATCAACTATGAAGGTTTGTCGAGTGTTGCCAACGACAGCAACTTTTTAGGCATTATAGCTACAATGGTTTGTTGTTTCTCGAAGATACAACTAAAGAAACAAATTTTTAAGAACATATTTTTTATTTTACTAAAACAAATAGGTAATATCATCATACACTAAAGAACATTTAAACACTCACCTATGTTTTTGTAGAGAATGTTTCGAAGACAAGCTACACAAAATTCTGCAAAAAGAAGAAAACCACGAATAAGAACGCTAAATGTTACGAATTAAAAATTTAATAGTATAAAACGAACAAACTATTGAAAAAAGCTGTCAAACAGTAAATATATTATTTATAACTTCGCATATTTGAGCATGAATGAAATTTTCTCACGACTTTAATGGCGAAGGAAAAATGGCTGCTAAAGTTCCTCACCTCTTCATGATAATTGGCTTTAAAATGTGAAAAACTAACAATAATATACGTTGCGGCCTCTCCCAAGACAGATTGAATAAGATAAAATAAGAATAATTTGATGAAACTAGGCACAACAGTAAAATTTGATGCTCTAAACTACGATTCCAACACTCTTACATAGAGTTGCCATAATTTTCAATTGAACACCGGAAGGGGAAATTTAGGGATCTTGGGGGAGCTCAAAGTATATTATTAAATTCTAAATGCTGCCTGAGACCCTCTTTCATAACACTAGCACAGAGTTTGAGGAAGTGAAAAAAATGTAAGACGTCAGAATCCTAGAATATGTAGGGTGAGTTTGACCTTTAATCTGCCAATTGAAAGAGGGTGATGGAAGAGCCCATGTGGATCATAAAACACTATAGCAACCCTTTCCTATCTTCAACCATTGGAAAGTTACGGCGGATAAAATGAATATGGTACAAGTCGGAGAAAAATACGAGTTTGAAAAGTTTTTGACAGACCCTCACGCAAAATAAGCACATATTTTGAAAGAGAAGGGAAAATCCTATAAGGTGACACCATTTTCATCAGGATACATGGAAATGGCGTCACCTTATAGGAAAAGAAAAATCCTATAAGGTGACACCATTTCCATCAGAATACCTGGAAATGGTGCCATCCTATAGGAAAGGGAAAATCCTACTAGATAACACAATTTTCATCAGGATACATGGAAATGGCGTCATCTTATAGGAAAAGAAAAATCCTATAAGGTGACACCATTTCCATCAGAATACCTGGAAATGGTGCCATCCTATAGGAAAGGGAAAATCCTACTAGATAACACCATTTTCATCAGGACACCTGGAAATGGTGTCATCTTATAGGAAAAGGAAAATCCTATAAGATGACACCATTTTCATCAGGATGCCTGGAAATGGCATCATCTTATAGGAAAAGGAAAATCCTATAGTATGACGGAATCGAAGCCAAAACCTTACCACTAGGCCACCGCGTTCTCACAATACATATAAAATTAAATATTGTTAGCAATGGATTCGGAAATCCTCCGCGCATGCGCGGGGGGAGTTATTTTCATCAAAATAGGGGGAAAGTGAAGAATGGAAGGGTGATGTTTACATTTTAGTGAGCGTGATCTAACCAAGAACTCCGGAAATGCCCTCATGTGACTCATTGCCTCACACCCCTTTCCGGTGTAAAATCGTCCAAAAGTGGTAGTCTCGGAATCCGTTGCTGAAGAGTATTTCCAGCTCGCACTTGGCAGAAGTACCTTGAAATGTGCCCCAGGAAGGTCCAACTTCGAAAGGTCACGCCCTTCACTGTTCGCACGTGGGTGGGGCAGAAAAAGAACGAGGGGCACTCTGCGCCGTTTCTTATCAGGGCAAGCAAAATAAGGGCAAAATATTTTATGCCTTTTCTCAGCGAACGGCGCGAATCTCAATAAATCGCTCACAGAACAAAAGCGAAAGCACTCGGCTAAAAGGAAAGTCTAAAAAAAAGAGAAGAAAACGGAAAACACCGGCGTCAAAAAACTAGAGCGGGGTGTGCCAACGTAACAAACGGTCCCGTAATGGCTACAACCCCGTTCCCATATTTCTTGAAGGAGCCAGGCAGCGGCACTTCTCTCCCGCGAGGATAAATATTCCTTTTTTATCCCCTCGGGGGAGCGGAAAACCGCGGAGACGTAAAAATAACAAGCACTTACCGGACTGCGGGTCCGGCTAATGGGGGAGATAAGTCCGGGACAATCGTTAGTAGTGGAGGGTCTTCTAAAAAGGGCCGGGGAGTACATTAGCACGTGGAAGGGGAGATAGCGCTGACGTCTGCCTTCTTCGCTTCGCTTTCCCGCGGTAAATGATAATCAATGGTGTCCCTAAGAAGTTCCCGATGGACACCAACACGCGGTGAGTGACGACGTCTTTAAAAAAGGGGAGACGGTCCACTTAGGGTCGTCAGAGAAAGGGGGCGGGGCTCAGTTGAGTTATTCGAGAGGAGTGGATGCATTTTTGGAACAATCTGGAGCTTAAGAGGAACGATATTTTTTTCTGGGAAGTGGAAAGAAACTAACAATTTACGATGAAGATGAATAATTTAATAAAAGGAAAGTGCGCGAAAAGTTATGAACGACACTGGTAAAGCGTAACATTTTGAGGCCTCTCCCCCCTTTCCAATATCGTAAATTTGCCGTCGATTTAATAATAATTAAAGAAATTATATTTTTTCATTTTATTTTTGAAGTAAACTAAAGATTTCAATACTATCAATTTGCTTTTTAACTGTTAACAGTTCAATTCTACTTCAACTCCGATACCATCATATCATATATTTAGTCCTATTCAACACAATTTATAAAAATTTCTTTCTCATGTAACATAAAACTGTTATATCTCTTTGATAAGTCTACGGCTACAAATGTCTTTCGACGGCTACATATGGTATTTTTATGGTATATATGTTATTACGGCAGTGCACATAAAACAGCATCATGTGCCTATAATCATTCAGATAATACACAGCAGCGCCGACTCACATTGCTTTAAATGAAAATTTTGTCAATAAACCTGGACGACATGGAAATTAACACTCGCGGTGAGAAGTTTCATGGCATTTCTCTTCACATAAAAAACAAAAACGCTGTATAAGAACTATTTTCCGCAGTTTTATTGTGATGTGCCAGAAGGATTTTACTGCAGAAGTTAGGAGGATCAAGAAAACAAAATCGCTGATATGAGACAGGGCCTGAAGGGGCGTGGATGCCCCAAAAAACATGGTTAACGCAGACGTTCCTTCTCCAGCTCAACCCCTGAGGGATGACCTTTGCTACATTCGACCCTTTTTTTGGAAGTGAATAGTTCTTTCTGATTCATCGGTCTGTATGGACATAAAAAAAAACCACATGAGTGTTGCAACAAGCTATTCTGATTTTTCCCTCCACTCACAAACATTGAATAAATGCTTGGAAATGTTAACAAAAGTTTATCTCATGTGATGTTAATAACAAATGAATGCATGATTAACGGATGGAATCTTCGAGAGAATCGGCTATCGAATCTGCAGTCCCCAAATCCCGAAATGTAAACTCACCCGTCAGGTCACCACGATTCCATAAACGAGTTAAAAAGCATGAAGGTTTCCTCAAAACATTAATTTCCTATCTAGAAAAAGAAGTTGGGTGAAAAAACAACAACGTATGAACCCTAAAGTGAGAAACAATATTTTTTCGAAATCCTCGCGACAAAATATACGAGGCTCGGAATAAAATGGTTGGTAGCCACCACAGATAACCTATACATGCTTCCCTCTAAAATGCAGTGGACGAAAAGCAGAAAAGATCACCCCCCGCAACCCTTCCTCATTCCCACCCACACTCCTATCATCACCAGGATAGAAACTCGCTCCCATAAAGCTTCCGCCAAAAAGCCAGTTGCCGATGCCATAATTCTCCTGCTCCCGAATCCGCCATCAAAATTCCCGAATCCCGGAAAACAGGAGAAAATACGACCTCGAGAATAGGAATGGCCACTTTGCCTCTCCCTCCTCCCAACCTCTTTCTTCTAAAGCAACAATAAATATGGAGAGAGGAGGCTGCCTTGAGGAACCCCCTTCTTTTGTTTCAAGCTGTAAAAAGTCCACAGGAGGTAATGTCGCTGCGATCAGATTTTCGATTCCGTGGCCCTCTTTTTTTGTTTATCGGCCGAAAGGATTGCGCATACAGAGTTTTTATATATTTATTATTTTTCCCATTTATTTTTCATGCATGGATTTCGCATTGAGGCTTCTGTTTCGGCCACATAAATGGCTAGGGTGTTGTAGGCGAAGATCTTTTATGGGTCTGTTTTTCATCTCCTACCATACCACTCATGCCCGCATTTTCTCTTTAAAGAAACCAATAATTTAGCAGATCGGTTAGTACAGTGCGACTATCGCGTATAAAAATACCGTGTAGGTACATAACTAGAAAGGTTATTTCAAAACCAAAGAACTTCATGTGGTTACATTTGCAATTCAATTTGGATTTGCAATTTAAAAGACTAATATGGCCAATGACGGGAAACGACCAGAAATCCGATGAAAACGACCTACGGCAGATGGACGGGAAATGGAAGAACCAATTTACAGGAACAGAGGTGGACAGTATCGGTTGAGAACGCCCGCTATTTCTTCGCGATTCAGCAGTTGCGGCGATTGGGAATCATAAGTAGGGGGGAAAACATTTGAAGGCAACTAAAAGTACCGGGACGTATGGGAGGTAGATAGAAAATTTTAAAATTTTTGCTATAAAATGGTAAGTTTGCGATGCTTTGAGCAAATTGGGAAAGAAAAATTAAAAGTTAACAGTTGAAAGTTGGCAAATGAAATAAAAATTTAAATTTTCCCGTAAAGAGTGAAGGGGCACCCCCCCCCCCTTCCCCTACTTGTCGCCACTATGATTCAGCGCTTGGCTCAAGTTGGACTTCTCTTTTACCAATAAGGCTAAATTTATTTCTCTAGTTCTATGGCACTGCGAAATATCAATGTACTAGTATTAATTTAGTGAAATCAAATAGGACTTCTTATTGTATATTTGTTTATTTTTAAAATTAGAATTAAAGTCTAAATTTATGTTGTGATCAACCTAATTATTTCGGTGTTGTTATGGATTTGGTTCATTCAAAGTTGAATTCCCATTGTAGGGAGAACCCGGTACTTCAATATTTTTAATACAATCAGAAACAAGAAATCGCAGACGTCGTAATTACATTAATTAGGCATTATTTAATTTCATATTAACAATATATCAGCAGTAAAACTGTTGGAACCCACTGCATTTTCTACAAGAGGGAAAAAGGAAATGATGTCATAACACATCATAACACAGGGTGGGGTTAAATGACATGCGCGGTTACGTTAGTCATGTGACTAAGATTTTGCTCGTACTGATGCCATTTCTCCCTATATATATTGAAAAGCTGCTGTTTACTGTTATTTCATTCTGGATTTGAAAAAGAATTCAGTTATAAATAAATAATAATTTTAAAAATTGCCATTTTAGACAAGGTGTATTCTTTGTATATTTATCTTATTTTCCCTTTAAAGAACACTCCAAGGTCTTCGAAACATGCAATCATCTGAAACCGCGAAACATAATTTATCATAACATTTACAATTTCGTAACTCGGGCGAGAAAATCCGCAATATGAATGCACGAAAACTTGAGTGAAGACATTGCAAAAACGGAGTCACAAATTGAGTAATTTATTAGTTAGATGATAGTTAGTGTGACGCGCAATTATAGAAACAAGATATAAATAAAAAGACGATAAAGGAGTAACAAAACAACGAACAAATATTGAAATCAACAACCTCTGAGCGCGCCAGGTGGTAAATCTTTTCACTTAACAACTCATTTTGTTCGCATATTTATTCCATGTGTTTTTTCTGCATAAATCGTTAAACAACATTCGTCAGACAGCTTTCCTATCAATATTAGGCCTAAATAAAGGAAACCGCAAGCCACGTCGGATTTCGCAGAAAAATAGCTAATTTAACCGAATGTCCGCAATTGATCGAGCAGATGTCTGGACGCTAAGGCAGATTTATCGGAGTGTTTTTCCAGGAAAGAAGACGGTTTTAAACTCGAGACAGACCCCGAAATGAACTCAGCGCAAAACACGGTTGGGCAATCGGAATTGACAGCGGCTTTCAGCCAGCTAATCTCAGAACCTGTCACTAACAATGAAGCCTAATAAAAATTGATTAGTCCCCGGACAAGTTAGACTTCCTCAAAATAGTTATAGGTTTCCGACTGGAACGGTATAGAAAGAAACTTTCAAGCCTTCCCCAACCCCCCCGCCTCCAGCTGTCTTGGGGGATAAAGCGACTTAAAAAAGGTTTCCAAAAGCTTAAAATAAGATAACAATAATAATAAAATTCCTAACATTTTAGTTTTTTTTAGTTATGGAATTTTTTTCAAAGAAAGAATTTAAAGGAGATTCCAACCTCTAGTTGTAGGATTGATTCGTCTGTCTTGTCTTCATCTAGTTTGATTGCATCAGACGTTGCATTCTGTGTGTAACAACTTTTGAAATACGCAGTTTATAGAATGCCAGCAAAAAATACTATCACGGTAAAAGAAAAAAAAATCTAGTTTGAATGCATCAGACGTTGCTTTCTGTGTAACAACTTTTGCAATACGCAGTTTACAGAATGCCAGCAAAAAAAAAAAAAAAATATCACGGTAAAGGAAAAAATTTGTTAAGCATCAGACGTTGCATTCTGTGTGTAACAACTGTTGCAATACGCAGTATATAGAATGCAGGCAAAAAATACTATCACGGCAAAAGAAAAAAAAATTCTAGTTTGAATGCATCAGACGTTGCATTCTGTGCGTAACAACTTTTGCAATACGCAGTTTACAGAATGCCAAAAAAAATACTATCACGGCAAAAAGGAAAAATATTCTAGTTCGAATGCATCAGACGTTGCTTTCTGTGTGTAACAACTTTTGCAATATGCAGTTTACAGAATGCCAGCAAAAAAACACTAGCACGGTCTTGTTAAAATTGTAAAAATTCTTTGTATATAGTAATGCCTATTTGATTTCCAAGCTATTTTTTCTCTTTTGAGCCTTAAATTATTTTTAAAAATTTTACTCTTAATTATAATAACGATAACGTGCACACAGACACTTTACTTTATTACGACAAAAGATGTAGTTTACACATGTTCCTGCGAAACTAATAATTTTTTTTTCTCTAATACGGTTTATTCATATTACCTACTACAAACAATCTCAGTTTAGTTTACTTCCTTGATCATTAACTCGTGTGTAAATTTCGACTCAGAAACAAAATCATAACGAGCATTTTGAAAATTTCCTAAAAGTACTTTGATAAGATGTTACTACTTCATTCTAGTACATAAAGAAGGAAAAAAAATAGAGAATTTCCAAAGTTCGCCGCTTCATCTCACACAAATGCACACCTCCCGATCGAAATTCCTGCATATATTTGCATTCTAGGACACAACCTTACAGGCTTTGTGCATGCCGGCTGCGCAAACAGAAGCCTTTGACTCAGCTGCGCATGGGCTAGCCATCCCACTCTCTACCTTCTCACTCACAAATGGACTATTAAAATGAACGAAGGACTGAGGTCAAACTTGGAATCTGCTCATTTTTCACTGGATTATATGGAGGGTTCAGAGTTAAAGTGGACCAAGTCATGTTTTGCCTTTTGCTCTATTAATAGCGTCACGCGGCGCGTACCGCGGTGAGCTCACCCTGTATACCCATCAGATGGCGCGTACAACTGGCGGCCGACAGCACTTATCCCATCAGAATCGACGCGACCACCGGCGGCTCGCAGCTTCTTACATCCCATCAGACGACGTGTACCACCGGCGGCTCGCACTATATATCCCATTAGCGGCGCACCACCGGCTGCGATACCATAGCGCTACCACCATGGCGTCGATTCCTATATTCCCCATTAGACGACGTGTACCACGCGGCCATTTCGCTCAAATCCTTAATATCCTACAGACGACGCGTACCAGCCGGCGGTCTTGTCTATAATATCCCATTAGACGACGCGTACCACCGGCGGCTCGGCCATCTTAGGACACGGTAAATACCTCGTAGCTTATTCCTAGACGACGTGTAGCCACCGGCGGTCTCCGTACTTATATATCCATTGATACGCGCGTACCACCGGTGCTCCAGATATCCTCATCAGACGGCGCGCGTACCGCCGGTGACGCCTGATTATCCCATCAGACGACGTGTACCACGGCGTCCCCCATATATCATTAGACGACGCGTACCACCGCGGCTCGCCTTATATCCCATCAGACGAGCAACCGGCGGCCGGACTTATCCCATCCAGACGGCGATTCACCGGTGACCGCAGCCTAGATATCCTACGCAGACGTGGCGACCAGCGGTGGCTTCGCCTTAGATATCCCATCAGACGGCGCGTACCAGCCGGGTGCGCACCTTATGATATCATCAGATCGACCCGTACACGGTGGTCGCACCTGTATCTCTTCAGACGGCGCGTACCAGTGATGGTTCGCATAGATATCCCATCAGATGGCGCGGTACCAGTGGTGCCCCGCAATCTCCATCAGAGCGGTGCGTGCCACCGGTGGTTACGCTACGATCTCCCATCGAACGGCGCATAACACCGGTGATCGCACTTAAGATATCCCATCGGCGGCGCGTACTCATCGGTGGCTCGGGCTTGAAACCATCAGACGGCAGACATTTCATCGGTGGCTCGGGACTATAGATATCCCATCAGGTAGGCGCATACACCGGTCGCTCGCAGCTTGAATGTTTCATCTAGGCGTGCGTACCTACCAATAATGCTTTAGTAACCTGAAAAATTTCCATAGGAGTTTGAAAATTAAAAGAGACGAAATTTAACGTATATTAGGAAAAGTGTTATATATTTTACTAATCAGCTCAAAATTATGAGACACAACACATAGTAAAAATCGATATTATGAACATAACACTTCAATATCATAAACATAATTGTTTATTAATTTCTCACATAAAGATTTGGAACGTTACACTCAGTCATTTTACCGAAGGGCTAGAAGCTCTGTCTGAGAACTCTTGTTATTAAAAAAGCTGCTTTAAGAAGATATAAATACGAATTAAAGGGAGTCTTTAATTGTGAAAGAGTTAAAAACACGAAAATAATAACAAAACAAATATAAGGGTAAGAATGGATTGGATGACGTCAGATAAGAGACCTTTATCCATACAATTCAAAACCTGAATAGGGTTTTCTGTAGAGAAACCAGCGTGAGTGACCTCACCAACTTTCTGCATTCTTCTCAAAAAATTTGTCACTTCCTCCCACGTGGATAAAAATCACTCAAATCTACTCGTAACCCTTGAATCCAAAGACTATCAGAAAAGTTTTCATCTGTAGACTATAGGATTGTAAAAATATTTAGCGGAAGAATCAATAATTCAAGAGATGAATACCGACTTCACTCTTGCCGGTCTCTAACAAAGAGACATGAAATCCTTCCGAAAACACAAAGATTGCTACCAGTACGCTAGCATGCGATTTTAGGATTAAAAAACATGATATGCAATTTGAACGCCTTTTTTCCAATAGCATTGAAATGAAATTTGGCACAGACCTATAATTAATGTCAGCAACGTCATACCATTTTTTTTTTTATCGTAGGTTTTAGGAGATATAATTTTTTTACAAGTATAGTATGCGATTACACAGACCGACAGACAGTCAACCCTTGGACGGATTTCGTCCAAACTTTGATACGGACCTCCATATCATGATGATAAAACTGTGTACCAAATTTTATCTATCTAGCTATTCAAGTTTTTGAATTATAGAGTTCACAAGACCGCGGACAGACAGAAAGACTTCCATTCGACGGATTTTGTCCAAAATTTGACAGAAACCTACAAATTATGTGTAAAGATCACATACCAAATTTCATCCCTGTATCTCTAATATTTTTCGAGTTATCGTGTTCACAGACAGACATAATTCCCAAATTGTGTTTTTCGGACTCGGGGAGGTCTAAAACGTGGAGATTCGTCAAAATCTCGAGTTCGAATTTTTTGTCGATTACAATACTTTCTCTTTGTATAGTTCGTATACGAGAAAGTAAAAAGGGATCCGTCAGATTATTACGATACAAAACATCCTGAAACGTAAACTACAATAAACAGTTGCTCGGTTTTCAGTGGCCATAATAGAACAACTATTTACTATAAGTAGGAAATAACTGTTTCGCAAAACGGTTAATTGCTTTCTCTAGCAAAACCGCTCATTCGTAAACCATCATCTTCCGACTCATTACTCTCGGAAATCAAAACCATCAAAAGATTCTCTTCAAAACAGCCGATAAAAGAAAGAAAAAACCACCTGCGAATCCCGTGATATACTCGTAACGTATTAGGAATGTAAAGGATAAACATCAACACTTGCGATATGGTTTATTCACCTGCAGAAGGAAGAAGTGGACCGTTCCACATGTTTACCAATCGAGTTCGATCACCCTCTTGTTTTACATGAGAGTGTCGCTCCTCACTGGGAAAGTTTATTTGCACACGAGGGTACGCTGCCACGCGAATTGCAGACGATTCTCCGATCTGCATTGATTTCCGGGTGAATGTCATAAAACCGTTAAGGTGAATCGCATTTCTTGCACTAAAAGGAAATTGAAGAAGTATTGGGTCGTTGATTATCTTCCGCGATACGGAATCATGCATAAATATGCAGACACAGGATGAACTTTCTTTTTATCTTCTATTCAGTGGATTGAGCATGAACGCGTTGGAAATGATAAGTTGACGCACGCAGATGTGAGAATATAACTGCACGATTATATTATTCAGGTGTCCACTAGGGATGGGAAAACCTCCCCTTTTTACTTTCTCGTATACGAAGTATACAAAGAGAAAGTATTGTAATCGTCAAAAAATTCGAACTCGAGATTTTGACGCATCTCCACGTTTTAGACCTCCCTCAATCCGAAAAAAACCAGCGGGAGTGTTCTCCCCTAAACTTTCTCGTATACTTCCCCAAAAAAGTGTCGTTTCTCCTTCCCCCACGTGGCTAAAAAAATTCGAACCTACTGTTATCCAGAATCCAATGACTATCGGAAGGTTTTTCATTATAGTGATTGAAAAATATCGAGGTAAAGAATCCAATTCAAAGAGATGCGTACCGATTAAAACGCATCTATCGCACACTGCTAGGTTTCACTCTTGCCGTCTCAAGGACAAACTGACGTAATTCGCTCCTTTCGTGAGCACAGACGATTGCTTCCGTACGCATGCGCGTGGAGATAGCGGACTAATTTCAATGGTAAATTATACAGGCCGACAGACAGTCAACCCTTTGACGGATTTGGCCCAAAATTTGATACGGACCTTCGTTCACGACGATAAAACTGTGTACCAAATTTTATCCATCTAGCTATTCAAGTTTTTGAGTTATAGTGTTCGCATGACCTCGGACATACAGACAGACAGACTTGCCGTTGACGGATTTTGTCCAAAATTTAATAGAAAATTACAAATTATGTTTAAAGACCACATACAAAATTTCATCCCCGTAGGTCTCATAGGTTTCGAGTTATCGTTTTCACAGACAGACACACAGACATAATTCCCAAATTGTGTTTCTCGGACTCGGGGAGGTCTAAAACGTGGAGATTCGTCAAAATCTCGAGTTCGATTTTTTTGACGATTGCAATACTTTCTCTTTGTATACTTCATATACGAGAAAGTAAAAATTTGGGAATTATGTCTGTCTGTGAACACAATAACTCGAAAACATTAGAGCTACGGCGATGAAATTTGGTATGTGATCTTTACACATCATTTGTAGGTTTCTATCAAATTTTGGACAAAATTCGTCAACGGGAAGTCTGCCTGCTTGTATGTCTGCGGTCATGCGAACATTGTAACTCAAAAACTTGAATAACTAGATGGAAAAAATTTAGTACACGGTTTTATCGTCATGAATGTAGGTCCGTATAAAATTTTGGGCCAAATCCGTCAAAGGGTTGACTGTCTGTCGGTCTGTTTAATTTATTTTTGAAACGAAGCCGTTATCTCCACGCGCATGCGTACTGGAAGCAATCTTCTGTGCACGAAATCGGTACGCATCTCTTTGAATTTGATTCTTTACCTAGATATTTTTCAAACACTATAATGAAAAACCTTCTGATAGTCATTGGATTCTGGATAACAGTAGGTTCGAATTTTTTTAGCCACGCGGGGGAAGGGGAAACGGCACCTTTTGGGGGAAGTACACGAGAAAGTTTAGGGTAGAACACTCCCGCTGGTTTAAAAAAGCATGCACAAAAAAGATTGACAGAGCTAAATAACAAAAACAGGCTTAAATAGTCACAATTAGAAATAAAAATTCATATATCATCAGTAATTTTTGAAAATAATAATTTTCTTCAAGAATTTTAATAAAACTTTCAATGTTAAGAAAAACGGCATAATTGAAAAAATATGGGACATATTTAATTTCGCGTGCATACTTCTGAAACTATCTAGAATGTAATAGACCGCAAGATAAATTTTATTTTAAGAAATAAATAATTTATGAACATTCAAAATTGGCGCCATTGATTTTTCGCCAAAATTATCCTATGTTTCGAACTGAAAGTGACTGTGAAACATGACCAAATAAAACTATCATAAAATCTGCGGTCTATTACACCGTCAAAGGGTTTTGACACATGAATGCATGAACAACATTTCAATGAATTGATTTGGAGATATCAAGTTTTTCGTGGACCCATTTTAGTGAAATTTTCATTTTTCAGAAAACGCATTTTAAAATATATAATAACACATTAGTTTATATGAATATCAAGGAATAAAATATTCGGGGATTAGGAATAAAAACAAACACTGTTTAAGAATCTTAAAAGTTGTGGCTTTATTTTTAGATCATAAAAAACTCTGAAACACACCTCTCAAAATTTTCAGTTGCTGTTAAGGTTCTAAATACTCCTCAACGAAAACAGAACGATTCACAGACAAAGGTTTGAAAAATGAGAACCGCTATAGGAAGATATGATTTTTCTTCAGTAGGTTCTTTACGAGGAATTTCGTCGATAAACTTTGAAACTTGAATACTTATAAGCCTCTTATGGTATACAAAAATCAATTTAGTAAATACCTTAAAATCAACCCCAACTACTTTTTTCCTGTCCCAACACTGCAATCATCACACAGAAACACACCTCTGATTTTCAGGGTTGCTGTTGGGTTCTAGAAATACTCCTCTAGCAAAACAGAATAAAAATTCCGCAGGACAAAGAGGGTTGAAAAGATACCGACAATAACTATAAGGAAGGTCATGATTTTCTTCAGTGATTCTTTGAATTTTCGTCGATAAACTTTGAAACTTGTGAATACTTATAAAGCCTCTTCACTGTAAAATCAGTTTAGTAAAATTTAAAATTCTTCCTTCATACTGTCCCAATATAAATCATTTTTTGAAACCACCTCCTAATTTTCCAGTTATATTGAGTTCTAATACTCCAGCGAAAAGAAAAAACAAGACTAAAAAAAAAAATTCACAGAGACAAAGAAGTTGGAACAGATGGGAGTTGTTGATGACTATAAAGAAGGTCATGATTTTTCTTGACAGGTTCAAATGCACGAAAGGAATTTCGTCGATAAAGCTTTGAAACTTGAAAACTTCGCACAACAAAATCAAGTTTTAGAAAGTAAAATGCGCCCAAAATCCTTCCTGCACTTTTCTGTCCCAACAAAATCATTTTTGAAACACATCTCTTGCAGGGGTACTGTGGTTATATTGGGTTCTAAATACTCCTCAACTTGAAAACAGAACTAAAAAGAATTCCCCTACGAGACAAGGGTTGAAAGAATGGAAGGCTTGTGAAACTATAAGGAAGGTCATGATTTTTCTTCAGTAGGTTCTTTACGAAGATTTCGTCGATAAGCTTTGAAACTTGAATACTTATAAGCCTCTTCACTGTAAAATCAGTTTAGTAAAGATTTAAAATCCTTCCTTCACTTTTCTGTCCCAACATAAATCATTTTTGAAAGACACCTCTCTAAATTTTCAGTTGCTGTTAAGGTTCTAAATACTCCTCAACGAAAACAGAACTAAAAAGAATTCACGAGACAAAGGGGTTGAACGAATGGAAGACAACTATAAGGAAGGTCATGATTTTCTTCAGTAGGTTCTTTACGAAAATTTCTTCGATAAGCTTTGAAACTTGAATACTTATAAGCCTCTTTACTGTAAAATCAGTTTAGTAAATGTTTAAAATCCTTCCTTCACTTTTCTGTCCCAACATAAATCATTTTTGAAACACACCTCTCTAAATTTTCAGTTGCTGTTAAGGTTCTAAATACTCCTCAACGAAAACAGAACTAAAAAGAATTCACGAGACAAAGGGGTTGAACGAATGGAAGACAACTATAAGGAAGGTCATGATTTTCTTCAGTAGGTTCTGTACGAAGATTTCGTCGATAAGCTTTGAAACTTGAATACTTATAAGCCTCTTTACTGTAAAATCAGTTTAGTAAATGTTTAAAATCCTTCCTTCACTTTTCTGTCCCAACATAAATCATCTCTGAAACACACCTCTCTAAATTTTCAGTTGCTGTTAAGGTTCTAAATACTCCTCAAAGAAAACAGAACTAAAACGAATTCACGAAACAAAGGGTTGGAAGGAATGGAAGACAACTATAAGAAAGGTCATGATTTTCTTCAGTAGGTTCTTTACGAAGATTTCGTCGATAAGCTTTGAAACTTGAATACTTATAAGCCTCTTCACTGTAAAATCAGTTTAGTAAAGATTTAAAATCCTTCCTTCACTTTTCTGTCCCAACATAAATCATTTTTGAAAGACACCTCTCTAAATTTTCAGTTGCTGTTAAGGTTCTAAATACTCCTCAACGAAAACAGAACTAAAAAGAATTCACGAGACAAAGGGGTTGAACGAATGGAAGACAACTATAAGGAAGGTCATGATTTTCTTCAGTAGGTTCTTTACGAAAATTTCTTCGATAAGCTTTGAAACTTGAATACTTATAAGCCTCTTCACTGTAAAATCAGTTTAGTAAATGTTTAAAATCCTTCCTTCACTTTTCTGTCCCAACATAAATCATTTTTGAAACACACCTCTCTAAATTTTCAGTTGCTGTTAAGGTTCTAAATACTCCTCAACGAAAACAGAACTAAAAAGAATTCACGAGACAAAGGGGTTGAACGAATGGAAGACAACTATAAGGAAGGTCATGATTTTCTTCAGTAGGTTCTTTACGAAGATTTCGTCGATAAGCTTTGAAACTTGAATACTTATAAGCCTCTTTACGGTAAAATCAGTTTATTAAATGTTTAAAATCCTTCCTTCAATTTTCTGTCCCAACATAAATCATCTCTGAAACACACCTCTCTAAATTTTCAGTTGCTGTTAAGTTTCTAAATACTCCTCAAAGAAAACAGAACTAAAACGAATTCACGAAACAAAGGGTTGGAAGGAATGGAAGACAACTATAAGGAAGGTCGTGATTTTCTTCAGTAGGTTCTTTACGAAGATTTCGTCGATAAGCTTTGAAACTTGGGCTCTTATAAGCCTCTTTACTGTAAAAAATCAGTTTAGTAAATGTTTAAATCCTTCCTTCACTTTTCTGTCCAACATAAATCTTTTGAAAGACACCTCTCTAAATTTTCAGTTGCTGTTAAGGTTCTAAATACTCCTCGGCAACAGAACTAAAAAGAATTCACGAAGACAAGGGGATGAAGACAACTATAAGGAAGGTCATGATTTTCTTCAGTAGGTTCTTTACGAAATTTCTTCGATAGCTTTGAAACTTTGAATACTTATAAGCCTCTTCACTGTAAAATCAGTTTAGTAAATGTTTAAAATCACCCTTCAATTT